>JAPQWV010002016.1:0-66375 GCA_027422505.1 Craterostigma plantagineum | reverse complement strand
TCGTCGGAGGCTTGTCGTCCTTTGATCTGTAATAACGCCTCCTCTTCGAAGCGCTCGCGGCCGTCTAGCAAAATACTGAGGTATTTGTACATGTTGCTCTGTATCATGAGCTTTATGTCCTGAAGTTCTTCGCGGGTAAACTTGTTCCCGTATAAAAATTTGGCCTGGAGTGATTATAAAGATACGACGATCAATACATATCTTACACAAAACGATTCGAATATTTTTTTTCCAAGTATCATGCCGACCTGCTTGAAGATGGTGCTCGTCCCAGAGCAGGAAGGCCGACTAGAAGAATCTTCTGAACCTTTTTCTGCTCGAGAAAATTGGCAGTTGTTGTAGTTGCTAGCCTCGTCTCTATGCCCGTGAGGCTGGCCTTGAGGCACGGGCAAGGAGAACAAGGAGCACATGAATCGAGTCGAAGCCTATTGAGAGGAGTGAGTGTAATCAATGGCTTAGAATTATATTATCGAATTCGGTTCTGACGAGTGTTTGGAAACACATATTATAACCTTTTCCCATATGTTTCCTCTTATATTATTTTGCCCTTCCTCCTCGTAACGCCCGTCATCGTACACCCAGAAATGAGTATCCCGAGGGCATTGCACGTTTGCAGCTGAATCGTAAACAAAATTCGACAATCAAATGCAGAACAATCACTTAGCCAGTCAAAGAACTGGGAACCAAATGACTGCAAAATATACATACTTTTCTTGTTTCAAGAATCTGATAAAAAAAGAACTATTACTGTATTACTAATCTATTCTACGCCCAATTGACATATTCGGATATCAACTCGTATCTGCAACATTTATTCGCACACACGTGCATACCATATTTGTGCGAAAGCGAAACTACACTTTATCCGATACGTTGAGCAGAGACTAACTAACCTTCAGTATCCTCAGCTCAAGCTTCGTTATCTCCCTACCATTCATGTAAACCTCAGTATTCCATTGCTCGCACGAGGATGAGCTTTCCAGTGAAATTCAAGTTCGAACTGATCACTCTATCGGGCTTTTCACCCTCCTACAACAAAATATAATCGACAATAAGAACAAAAACAATATAAAGTCTCCACAAATATCACTACAAAGGCAAGAACTTTTACCTTTCCCCAAAGTCCCGACTCTTTGTCATACCAATACCTGCCGGCTTCAGCTTCTTGGCCGCAAAGGGCACCCAAAAGCTCAGCCATCTCCTCGGGCTTCAAAGGATATCCATTCACGACAAGCTGCTCGGGCCTAAGCTGATTCGCAGCACATTCCCTCTCGGCCCTCATTATGTGCTTCACTTCCAAGGGGGAAAGCAATCGAGACAAAACCTAGAATGCTTGCCCAACTTCGACCTCTTCGACTCGTCGATTGCCTCGCCTATACAAGTGACGCACTTACGCCCCTCGGGCATGGAACCATGGCCCTCAAAACGCAGTTGCTACAGTACTTTGCATCGCAGACCAAGCAAGACTCCTTAGCCTCCCATTTCCCCTTTCCGCACCTATGGCAAACCCTAGATTTCTTCTCTTCTTCTTCTTCTCCTTGGTGACCCCGACGTACTCGGGAAAAACCTGCCCGCCGTTCGAAATCCTTCGTTTCGGGCGGCCCGTCATTCGGCTCACCGTGTTGAGGTGACCACCGTGGCCCGTCGAGGGCGGCCTCGCTCCGCGGGCTTCGGCCCGACCCTGGCGAGGGGAGCGGGAGGAGAAGTTGTCGTTCTGAAGGACGGAGACGACCGATTGGGAGCTTTCGGACAGCCTCGGGCTCTGTGTCCCCGGGCTCGCGAGGTTGGCGATGCGAGAGACGGGCAAAGGGATGGGTTCGATTGTAGGTGGCGCTGGCTCGTTGGGAGTCGGAGATGGGCTCGGAGGCGAGTGGGGAGGTCGGATTTGGGTCGATGGGTTCGACCCTTGGAGGTTGTATGGGACGGGCGGGCCTTTGTATTCCATGGCGATGGAGTAGTCCATGTCTTCTTCGGTGGGGATTGGAGCGCCCGGCGGCAGCATTTTTCTTACCATTTCTCCCAATCGTCCTGCGCTGGTTTTTCCATTTTTCGTCTTTTTTTTCCTCGCTAGATACGCGGTTCTTACAGCATAGATTGATAGGTTTTGTGCAAGAATTAAAGAAGGCTATAAATAGAGTGATCCAAAGCGAGTCAAGCTGTGATGTAAGAGCGAAGAATCCCAATCTCACCAATTCAGGCAAATACCATCCTTTTGCTCAAGAATTCAGACAAGATCTTCTGCAATAGCCAGGATTTGGAGAAGTTAAAATGAGTTTTTAAGAGTGGCCTCGTCTGCGGTTGATAGCAACAAGTTCTCAACAAATCGAAGCTTTTTAAGTCTTATAAGAGTGGAAATACTTTTCAGAGTCGTGCTTCAAGAAAACATAATAAATCCTGATTTTCGGAAAATTGAAGATTTAGATCAGCTTCAAAACCTCACGACGACCCCATCGCATAATCAATCACAAGCGCACGCACGATATCTACAGCTTACAGACAAGCCCAAAGATAAAGATGTCCACGCGGAAAGCGCCAGAAAAATGCGAGAAAAGGATGAAACTTTACAGAAAGCAAAGACCTTTCAAAGACACGAAAACAAACAGTATAAAGGAGCTCAAATAGCTTTCTCCATAGTGAAATTACGGATCGTACCTGAAAAATGGCAAGCTAATTAAGTTGAATCCATTCACTCAGAAAAAAACCAGACCAAAGATCGATTCTTTTGAGGTTGAAATCTCAGGAAAATGAAAATGAGAGGATAAAAGTCAGAGGCTTTTCCAAAGAATCTGTTGTACTGTATCCCTTTCGAAGAAAGAGAAGAAGAGGGTGAGAGCAAAACATAAATTACCTCAGATTCACATCGACAATAATTATCTTCGGAGGCTTAAAAGAATAAAAAAAAAAAGCTAATCTTTGATTGTCCATGTGGGTCCCTTAACTGCACGTTTCGGAACTGTGCTTGTATCCCTTTGGTATGATGGTGGTGGTGAAAGGCCTGAAAGGTGTAATTAAGGAGCGTGAGGCACACGCACCTCGGCCGACGAATTTTATATACTACTCAATAGTTTTTACCACCAAGATATTAATTCCAAACGCTACAGTTTCTTACAACTCCATATTTGACCAATCCACCATCGTCAGCTTTGGACCAAGTCAAAGGTAGACGATTATTCAAAAGATTAGTTTACTATCCATTCAATTCAAGCAATCTCAGTTCTTTTTTGTCTTAGTTTTATAGTCTTCATACTTCAACTGATTATTCAACTGAACCACGGAACTATCCCAATTACCAATGTTTCTAATCAATCTTTTTGATATTTATTAATCTTTTTGTGTAATAAATTAGATAAAAAAATATATCTCTAGTACTATTGTACGTACCCTTTTGTGAGTAGTATTATGGTACTCGTAATTCATTTTTGGACCCCCAATGTCTAGTGAAAGTTAGCAATAAATGTGTAGAGGACCACATAATTAAATGTCAACTGGGACCTAAATATGGTCAGATCAAACCAGACATTATAATAAACCTCGATTGGTGCTTAGCGTTACTTTTTTCATTGGTCCTTTGTCATATGGTTTTGCTGACATTACATACATTACTGACTGACTTCATTTTATTTTAATTTAGCTTTATTCTTACCATGATAAGATTAGAATATCTTGTGTAATATATCCATCTCTCAGCTCAACTGCCCATTTTGTTTATTGGTCGACAAAATTGAAAAATTAAATAAATAAATTCATCGGAGGACATAATAGTAATTTATGGTGATATACTATCTGACATTTATTTGGGCTCAGGCCCATACCCAAACGAGTGGCCCGTTAATCGTGTTCAATGCATATCAAAGTCATCGATGCGTGGCCGAATCTCAGCCGTCGAATATTCCACGCCCAACACGTCACCCCTTATCATCCACCAATCAAATCCACGATGGACAGCACATCACTCACGTTGTTCTTTTCCTCCTCTCTCTCACGACGCGGGAGATCTGAAGCCCTAATTTCCATATCGGTCGACTTTGATCGCATCCATCGACGATCTCACCTGAGGATAATTGGGGTAGCTTTGTTTTTGGCCAAGTTTTGCTATGGTTTTGCGTGAAGTAGCATGAGATTAAAGTATGGGAAATAGTGGGGCAGACAAATCAAGTAAGGAAGGAAAGAAACTAAAGAGCCTAAAACTCCTGCTTCACAGGTTTGGGGCATTTTTAGCTTTTGTAAATTATGTTTTTTAGCTTACCTGTCTTGAAATTAATATCTCCTACTTAATGGGAACTTCAGGAGCAGACATCAGCTGCTCCTGGTGCTGCTACTTCAGATTGGTCTGGCTTTCAGGTCAGAAGAAATTCAACCAATTTCAAACTTCATATTATGGAATCTGCATTACTTGTTACAGATTCATTGAGTTCTATGATTATGATATGCAGGCATATTCTCCTTTGCCGCCTCATGGATTCCTTGCATCAAGTCCTCAGGCCCATCCTTATATGTGGGGTGTTCAGGTATACATTTTTTTGCGTAAAGAAATATTTTATTAACCAGGTCTGATCTGATCAAGGTTCAAAATATGTATTGTAATGAAGATATTTAAAGTTATCTAAACATAATATTGGTGCATCCAGATACGAACTTTTTGTCATTAACATACCTGTGATGAATCAGATGGAATGATTCTGGCGTTTGTGTTTGCCACTGTTGCCAAGTTGATATTTTTATTCCTTTATGGATGTTTGGTCATTATTCCGATGATAGTTTGTTTTATGTATGTTTCTGATTTTAGCTTGCAGTGACATATTTCATATCCTCTGTATTTTTCAGCAATTTATGCCCCCCTATGGGACTCCACCGCATCCTTATGTTGCTATGTATCCCCATGGGGCAATGTATGGCCATCCAGCTATGCCTCCGGTATATTGATATTTGTTTTACCACCACTTGTTGAACATCCTTTTTTTTTCTGCAAAATCCTATAAACGTTTTATCATGTTTCAAAATTTGGTTCAGGGATCTTATCCGTTTAGTACTTATGCCATGCCTTCTCCAAATGGCGTTGCTGAAGCCACTGTGAGTCATTATGGCCTTTAAACTCTCTTTTCCTAGTATTTCCTGTATAGTTCCAACATTCTGACTTACATGTGAATAATAATTGAAACTCATTAGCAGGGTAATGCCCATGGGAATATGTTGGTGGACAGTGGTAAATCATCAGATGAGAAGGGAAAACTTCCCATCAAAAGAGCCAAGCCTGGCTTTGGAAGCTTAAAAATGATAAACGGGAGAAATAATCAATCTGGAGCAGGAGCATCCACAAATGATGTATCTAAGAGGTGAAGGATGATAAAATAGTCATTGATATATTATATGAAATTTTAACTGGTTTTATGCAGTTGCTCACTTTTGGTAGTTTCTCCAGTTGTGAGTTTCTATCATATGAAATAGTGGTCCGTCAGAAGACTGATCCTTCTTTTAAATAAATTTATCCCATCATTTACGTCTTCAACTCAATTACGGAAGTTTATGCGTCAACATCTCTTTGCAGTGCTGAAAGTGCGAGTGAAGGTTCAAGTGATGGGAGTAATGCGAATTCTCAGAATGTAAGTTTCGACATTGGCTTTTGATGACAAGTCTGTAACCAAGTAATGCAACCGGCGTCTCTTTTCTAGCTTCATAACAGTGCTGTTCTTGCATCTCCGATTTACAGGATTCGCAAGGATTCCGATCACCATCAAGATTCAGGTCGAGTCGTAATTTATCCTATTGCGACAATGAATCTCTAGTTTTCTGCATTGTGTTTTTATTAATACAGTTAAGCATATCGCCCTGCAGCTGAACCATCTCAGAACGGTAGTGGTGGCCCTCAAAGTTCCCAGAATGGAAAAGCAAGTGGGCCTCACTCAATAGGAAATCATGCGATAATGCCCGTGCCAGCTGCAGTTGTGGGTCCCACTACTAACTTAAACATCGGGATGGATTACTGGGTTAGCGGCCCATCATCTGCCGTGCAAGGGAATGTGTCTTCAACACCAGTTCAAGAAGGAATGATCCCTAATGGATCTAGGGATAGTGTTCCGTCACATCTTGGATACAGGTGAATTACTCAACTCAATTTCAGATGTCGTACAATAACACAATCTTCTGAATTATTCATTATATCGTTTCAGCTTATTATTGCATGTTCATATTATCTAGTTGATCGACATGAATCTACCTTTTCCACTTTTTTCATTAAGTGAACTTTGCCGCCTGTAAATTTCCTGTAAGTTTTCAGGACGAGAGGGAAATAAAGAAAGAGAGAAGGAAGCAGTCGAACAGAGAATCAGCTCGCAGATCGAGATTGCGGAAACAGGTACATCCTTATCTCGTATTGTCACGAAGCTAGTTACCCACAGGTCCATGTAATTGATGCGTTTTTTTGTTTTGTTCCCTTTTATTATTGTTCTTGTTATGATCAGGCTGAATGTGAAGAATTAGCCAAACGTGCTGAGACTTTAAATGAAGAAAACGCGTCCCTGAGGCTGAAGTGGCTCGCCTGAGGAGTGCCTCTGAGCAGCTCCGTGCTCAGAATGCCTCACTTAAGGTAATAATCTTTTGACATTCTCTGTTAATTGGGGGATTGCAGTCAGAGTACAAAGGTTATAAGTGTTTTCGTGATGCACTAATTTTACAAGTCAACACGGAAACACAAAAGTTGAGAAATATTATTTTTTTGTGGTATTCTGCATTGCGAGGAACAAATCTGAACCTAACAATAACATATACTGATATGCTCGACTGGACTCCCTTTTTTTATCCGTCTAATCTTATATTGCAGGAGAAGCTTGGAGACACAGAGACAAGAAACGTGATCACGGTGATCAAAATTCGAGCTTTTTAGTCCAATGCTCGAAGCAAAAAGATCAGGATGAGAACGACAGTTGAAGTTTATTGCTGGGCTTCGTAGCAGTAATTTACCTAACATATCCATTGACAGAAGTATCCAAGATTCAGGCCAGCTTGTGTTTTAAACCTCGGTGGATTTAACAGGATCTTTTGTAGTAAAGTAAATAATGTATTCAAGTAATCTGTGCTTGCCAATGTAGAAGATAGTATTTATTTGTTCAGACCTGTTTATTTTGAATTCGAGAACAGATAATTTTAGGGTTAATATCAATTCTCAGATTCAGACACTAAAAGATAAACAGAGTTTCAACCTTCAATACAGCCTTAAGATATACACACCATTCACTATTTACACGTTCAAACGTTATGACGAGAACGACTTGCTCTCTCATCCATGTACTAAAATTTTCGAAGGAAACTCCTTAAAACAAGAACTCACTATATTATACTTGATCACAAACCGACGAGTAACTCATACGACAAACATAGCAATTTTGCAGACTCCCTAATATACCTTTTCTTTCTTATTTTTTTTTTTAATTTTGGACCGTTAACGTGGCAGAGATCTTCGATGCTTTCGACGGTTCCTTCGAGACCTTTCATTTTCTTCACTTCTTGGCTAGAACATATGAAAATCCTTCGTACCATGTTGCAGAACTCTCTGTAAGAGAAGTTGCAAGACATCGAATGCATGTTAAAGAAGTTCAATGCAAAAGGATGGATTGATTTTCTTCACACTTCATGTTATTGTTAGAGAAAAATAGTGAACTTACAGCCATGGATCATCCCCGACGAGCATTGTGTCGCCTTCGTCATCGGTGAAAACGATTTCCCATTTGTTTCTCATGCGCAGCTCTCCTTTCAGTTCGAACATCTTTTCAAGCTCTTCAATAAGCTCATCGTATCCGTTCAACGTAGTCAAGTCCACTGCTCGGCCAACAGCAACTCCTTGCATTTGTACCTTCACGGTGGTCATAAAAGAAAGAGAAAAACATAGATAAATATTTGGTAAAAGTCTTGATTTCCCAGAGCATGTAAGAGACTCAAATATTTGAAGTCACTCGTCAAGTACCTTGGTGCGACTTCTAGAAGAAGAGTGACTCAGTCGATTCTTAACGTCTTTGGTCGACGGTGGTAATATCTGGTCTAAATTTTGGCTCTTTGTGTCAATAGCAATACTACAGTTCTTCTCTGTATCGACTGAGTTTTAGCGTACTTGGACATGAACTTTTTCCACATCAAGTGAGATGTCATTTGATTTCAGAGGAGAATTTTCCTGGGAAGAAGATATCTTGGGACTTCTCAGGTCGAAACCGAACAATCTGCACGCCGTGGCATTTTCCTGTTTATGTTGGTTGTCAGAAGGAAGATTGCTCTGTTTCGCAAACCCTGGGAAGGAATTATTCGAGACAAATGATCGAGCTGATGCACTTCTACTCTCCTCTGTTTTCTTTGGCAACGATATTAGAAATCTGCGGCCCTTCTGTACCAATATTCGCCTGCTCGTGAGGCATATTCCAGGTAGCTGATGTAGTTGATACTTGATTTTCTGTCAAGCAAGAAACTCAACAATTACAAATAGTCTGAAACTATGAGGAGAACTACAATTTTGATTCCCACGCTCGTCCAAATTAGGCTCTCATTTTATCACCTAACAAGTTTTTTTTTTTTCAGCTTAGTGTATTATATCAAAATATGAGGAGTAAAACCTGCTTCTACGTGGCATCGAGGCCTCTTATGCTTCACCATTGGCATTTGAACACTGGCGGGTATAGAAGAAGGTATGAAAGCTTCTATTTCCCAAGGAGAAACTCTCTCGGGTCTTAGAATTGATGCGGTTTCATCCCATTGAACCTGGAAATGTCCAAAGAACGCAAAGAAGCATCAGCGTTATTACGGTAGATTTAAAAAAAAAGAAAAGAATAGGTTATTACCTTAAGTGATCGCCAAGTCGAGTTTTCCCACTGAGGAGAAATATCCTCAACCCCTATGATTGTACCCGAAAACCTGGAAAAAGGAACAAGTTAAGCAACCAAAGAACCAAATTTGTTCGACTTAAGATGTAATTATATTTATATAAACCTTCTGTCAGCACATCAATGATCCCCCTCGAATCGCATCTTGAAGCGCATACCAACTTCAAATTTGTGGCTCACAGCTTCGAGGTATTTGTTTAGTCCTATGATGAACTGACTTGTTCTGATGGTTTGCAAAAAACAGTAAGTGTAAGGTAGAATAAAGAGCTTGAGAAGATTTCAAAGGAAAAACAGATTGTTCGAGTAGTTAAAGAGGATGGTGTGCTCTAAACCTTGGCTTGTAATAAACGACAAGTCTTGTATGAGTTGAGACGGCATGAGATGCAGTTGCAAGAACTCCGACGTGCATGCTCTGACTTGATAAAACAGACGAAGGCATTGAGCTTTGCTGACGAGCAGCTCTTCTAACCCCAACCCGCAATTCTCCGTTCTCTCCCCTAAAGAAAACGGGACGTAAAAATGATGAAAATGGAAGAAAAAAAAGGTTTAACACTTTGAGCTATAAACTTGAAAGTACCTCAGAAACACAAACGTGTCGCCAGCTACCAATCTCTTCGACGTGACAAATGTGCTCCACCCGTCGTAAGCAAGTGCCTCCTTGGCTGGCCTGTGATGTTTGCAGAAATAGTTTGAACTTCGAAGAAAAGAAGTTTTACGCCTATACGAAAGAAGACGAAAAAAAAAATATAAAGTTTACCTCTAAATATGTGCTTAAAACGCCATTCAGTCCCATGTAGATCTTTGGCTACTAGTTCTTGGGTAGGCGTTTGCTGGGTCATATCCTATAGTTCATGATCAATTCCGGTCAATGAAAATACGAAAAACTTATTCGTAAAACAGAAGCACATACATAGGAAAAAAGTGGGTAATTACCAAAGGAGGAAGACATTCATTTGCATGTTTACGAAGGACAGAGTATCCTCCATGTGTGCTTGTATCAGAAGCAGTCAAGACTTTACAGAAAGAGCAAACTTTCGGCTTAATAGCTCCTCAACAGAATCATCCGAGCTCTTTGGCTCGCTTTGCTATATAAACATCAGTCAATCAAATCAATTACATGAGTTTCTGAAAACATGAAAAACAAACGACCTAAAAAGGCTAAGCACTAAGTTCTTACATCTGTTTCAGGTAATAGAATGATCTGAGCATATACTTCATCAGTGTCATGTTCAGCCTACATAAGACAGTTAGCACATAGGGAATAATTAACATATAACATCACCGATGAGATGTACTGATAAATAAATCGGAGCAAACTTACCAAAAGTTGAATGTTTAGAACACGACAAAGAATCTTTGACGAAAGATTGAACATGGGTATCCTTTGATTCAGCTCTTCGTTTGTTGATGCCTCCAACTTACCAGACAAAATAAGTACAGAGCAAAAAATGGTAAGAAATCACATATTTTCGATGTAATCGGTTCGAAACAAGAGCTTACTTGCTCCATATGACCTTGTGGGAAATAATAAACCCTCTCTCTAATCTTTGGAATATCCACCAAAGGCCCAGCACAAGATTTCCACAATTCATCATACAACGCATCCTTTTCACCGCCAACGCCTGTCAGTTCAAAAGGTGAATAGAGATCAACCAAGAAAAGCAAATCAAAATATTAGAAAAAGAAGAACAACCTTCAGCTGGGAAACGATGGAAATTTTGATGTTGCTGAGATGACAACCCTCTACTTGCCATAACACCGCAATCTTCTTACAAAGTTCCGATTTTTATAACTGCAACCCTCAGAAAACCTCACAAACTCAAACAGTGATGTTATTCTTGTAAAAAGGCCGCACAGTGAATTCACAGAGCTATTGAAAGGTTCAAAAAGCAGAGCACTGAAAGTCGAGATTGTTTGACTCTACATAACAACACTGTTAGTGGACAGTTTTCTTGAATTTACTCTTCTTCTTCTTCCGAGGCAAATTTACTGTGATGGTGGTAGAAAACGAAAAGATTGCAAATAAATCAGTATTGACGCTGAGGATATATATTAATAATAGGAAAGGAAAAAAGAGAAAGAAAAGTAACAACGTTGGATTCTCAAGACCGTGGTTTAGTTTGTTGTTGGTTGTCTCCGTTTTCACTCACACTGTACACTGCGTGTATTGTGTGTGAGTGGAACTGTGTGTGTGGTTAGCTTATAACTATGGTTAACAGGATTTTCAGCTGAAGTTGGTCCGTTCATCTTACGTCAGCTGTCGGAATATGCTTTTTTATCTTTTCAATTTCTTCGTAATGTTAGGGATAATTTCAAATCTCTATTTGCAACTTTCTATCACATAACTTTTCGGTCAGTGAAATTATCACTTAACTCCCCGTTTCACTGTTCGTACTACATTTTTTTGAAGTCACGATGTACATTTCTATGTTTGTATTGTGTACCACGGTACGTTGCTATAATGTACCTAAATGTGTTGTTACAGTGTACCTAATTTTTTCACAGATTGGTGCCCATACAACACATTTAGGTACACTATATCGATGTACTGTAGTACACAATACAAACATAGAAGGTACAGTGTGACCGAAGAAACTTGTAAGGGAAACGGGTAGTTAAGTGATATTTTTCTCGGACATGGGAGTTATGTGTAGATACTAGATAGTTTGCCAAATAGGGATTTAAGTCAAGTTTCACCTTTTTTTTTAATTTAATAAAATATCGTTCGATGGAGTTGAATTTCAGAACAAAATACCCTAGGTAAGGTGGTTTGGGTCATTTATTAGCAATAAATTTTTTAGTTAAAACACTTATTGTTAGTAATAAATATTTTTACCTCGTCTGGTGTCGTACGTAACTATAAAATCATGTCCAATATCAGTAGTGATTAAAAACTTTTTTTTAGGTTATTTAAATAGTAATTAATAATTACTTTTACTAGCAGTAAGTGTCGGCGCGTGATTGGTCGTCCCTTCGGCGACAGGCAACACTTATAATATATTAGGGTATTGGCTCCACTTATTCCAGGCAATAACAATTCTCTCAAAAATATTATAATATATAATTACGTCAGACTAAATAAAGTTTGACCTCTACCGACCGTTTAACTACAATAATGCCACTCACACCGCAAGCCAAGGATAACTAACAAAAATTTAGAATTAAAAATAGAACAACGTTAGAAAGTGGAGCAAAAAATTTGACTTTTTCGTATCGTATAATAATTTATCTCAATATTTTTATTTTTATTACATGAGGCTGTAATGTAACGTGGTACGGACACTGAGCTCAATGGTCCAAATACAGGTCATCAGATGCGTCCACGTGGCACTGGCGAATGCAATTTTATTTCTTAGTCGTCTGCTTCAATTGATTATGATGAAGAAGAAGATTTAATACAGTCTACTACTTTTGAGTTTTGGACCACTTTGTTTTTTTCTTTTCTTTTTATTTTTCGTACGAAGCTTCAAGCGCATGTGACGATGACCTAAAAAGTATGTCCTTTTACAGTGTTGAGTAAGTAAATAATAGCGATGATGCTTTCCATAAATTTTTTATTTTATTTTATTATTCATGTAAATGAACAATGGAATAGTGGATCAAAAGTCCAATACGTTGAAAAAAACAGTTTAATAATGTTAGTTAGCATAACGGACGCTTTATTTATTTATCTTAACCATTTCAACAAAATTAATGACCCAATTAGAGACGAGGTAGGTAGGGATGGAAAAATGTAAGAAAATGATAATTACCACAGGCCAGACCAGACGAATATGCTACTCAATTCTATGATTGTAGTAAATAATTACTTGAACTACAAATGTTGCGTGGCTTAGTAGTAAAAAAAATCAGATCCCATTAGCATAAATTGTACTCCCTCTGTTTCACAAAGAAAGTCGTTTTAGATATCTTTTTTTTGTCTAAAAAGCAAGTCGTTTTGATATTTCAATAAATATATATGTGTAAATTTCCAAAATTGCCCCCATATTAAATAACAACTCATGCTTCAATACTAAAAATACACAAAGTAGGATAATAATTAATAGTCAATGAGGGGTATAAAAGACATTTTAAACAATGTCTTAATGTGTGAGAAAATCTAAAACGACTTTCTTTGTGAAACAGAGGGAGTATAATTTCTTCGGGACTTTTTTCATTTAGGATTCAGTCCCTGTCAGGAAAAAATATAGTTTTAAGGACTCGATTTCTGCAGTATCACTTCATTGCTCTGAAGTAACAATATGTTGAAATTTTGTAACACAAAACGATCATCCAGTACCAGTTAATGATCATCTGATACCAGTTCATTTCTGCAGTACCACTTCATTGTTATAAAATAACAATATGTTGAAAGTTTGTAAGACAAAGCGATCATCATATACCAGTTCATATAACTTTTATCATACTTTCTTAAGCCATGTCCTTACCCTAAATTTTACAGAAATTGAGTCCTTCAAACTAAAGTTTTTTCTGGCAGGACTGAATATTGGGGCATGAAGTAAATATACCCTAGTTTCTTTGACCGTACTCCATATTTCTTGAGAATATACCATTTAAAAAAAAGAAAAGTGAACCGACATTTCTTTGTCCATGCACCAAGCTCTCTTGACTGCGACTAACTATTGATATAAAATATGCAAATTAAATTAGAAATATTATTAAATGTCAAAATCGTCCGTGGATTTTGGGCGTGGAACCGGCTTTTCCATGATTAGTAACGCTGTATTATTCTTGTTACTTTTCCTTCGAATTGTCTAAAATATTATGTCGTTTGAAATAATTTCATTGAATTATAACTCGGGCTATTAGAGGCACTTAGTTGCAAAATTTGGAAGTGGGTTATGTCTGAACACTTGGGGACATAATAAGCTAATTATGGACAAAAAAAGGTGCAAAAAATAGATGTAAGTTTCAAAATTTTAATCGTACAAAAATTAGAATCGAGCGCCTTGACTTACATGGAGTGACACAGCCTTAAACACGTTCTTCATATGTCGGATAAAGTTGGTGCCATCAGTGTTTTTTGACTGCAACATCTCAATTATTACACTTATTACAATTAGTATTATTTGGTATTGCATTAAATTTAGTACCGATTTTTATATTTTGGCGAAAAAATCGAATTGACAATGTGCTTCGATATGTTGTATATTAATTTGGGTGGTCTTGTTGCTTGGTTGAGTCGCACGTAATTCTGAAATAATCAAATAATTACGATGGGATGATGCTACGTGTATAAATATTTACACACATATTTTTGGAGAATACAAACATATTGTCAGAAGAACCACTTGAATTTCTTGATGAAGTTAGCTGCTCATATATTAATTCAATTTTATTTTAAATGAAGGGAGAATTCTGAATCACATTACAGAAAAATAATATAGTCGCAGGGACATAAATCGACACATGAAATCTTTACTATGTCCCCTAGTTAGTTTTTACTTAAAGCGCCTGAGCTGGAAATACCCACCAAAATTAAATAGTACACCTCCATAATTATTATCTCCATAAAATCAAAAGGCTTTTTTTTTTTGCTTTTACAATTCAGACCCCTCATAAGTTTCATTTAGGTTTCAGGCCTCTGTCAGAAAATTCATAGTTTTAATGACCCGATTTCCGCAGAAAAATATTGTTCTGCAGTACCACTTCATTGTTTTTCAATACCACTTTATTGTTCTGAAATAACACAAAACGATCATCTGATACCAGTTCATATACACTTTATAACACTTACGTAAATTTAGGTCCTTGTCTCTAAATTTTATAAACATTGGGTCATTTAAACAACAGTTTTTTCTGATAGGTCTGAAACGTAATTGCACTTTTTTCATCCGACGTCAGCACGTTTATATAATTTTTTATTACATTGATAATTGCTGGAATCATGATTCATGAGTGTTGTGTCTATAGATTGTTTTAATTCCGTATGTTTGATTAGCTCCTTAAATTAATGGATTAACTTTTGTTAAGAGTCACGACAAACCAATAACACGGACGCTACGTGATATTACATGTCCGTGTAGGGTTGCAAACGAATCGAATCGAGTCGAATACCGCAATATTCTATTCGTATTCGGATAACAGTCGAATACGAATACGAATACTCGAATATTTAGTCGAATCATAAAATCGATTCTTATTCGAATTCGAATATTTTCTCGAATATTCGAATCGAATATCGAATATTTGTATTCAAAGTCATCTTTGATTTTTTATTTAATAAAATATAAAGAATATCATATTTAAATATATATTGAATGATAATAATTATATTTAAACATATATTGAATTATAATAAATTCTATTTAAACATATATTGAATTATAGCATATTATTTGTAAATATTTTAGTGAGTTTCATATATTATATGTGAATATATATTAATTATACTATATTTTATGTTATATTATTCGAATCGAATAATTCGGTTAATTTTCGAATCGAATATTGTGATTTCATATTCGTATTCGTATATTTCTCGAATCAGAAAAAATATTCTTATTCGGATTCGTATTCTAAATATTCGAATTCGAATCTTAAAATTTCGAATCGAATCGCGAATCGAACCAAAAAAGTTCGATTCGTTTGCAACCCTATGTCCGTGCATTGTGGTAATGAAAGTTAAATTATTGAAAATCAAATTTTATTACGTCACCTTGTTCGTCACGACCACTACTACTTGGTCAAGTGAAAGATGCTAAAGATTTCCCACTTTTGTTCTTTTTATATATTAAGGTATAGTTAATTAGTTAAAATAGGGCGTCTAGTTAAGTATTTTACCCAAGTTGCACACATTGTGCTTTGATGATTGCTTTGTATAGAAACTAGCTATTTTTTAAAAAGGCTAAATAGCATATAAGCCCCATGTGGTTTAAAAATAAGCATCAAAACCCCTGCGATTCGCAAATGGTGTGGCACACCTTTATGGTTTATTTAATTTTGCACACTCTCCCCCTTTGGTCAAACTAAATCTAATGGTCAGACTAAAATTAACATTCCAGCTTTACCCTCATTATAACCTAACAGAGTTCGTCGTCGTCATCCTCATCTCTAGAAGATTGAGAGATTCGATCGTCTGTGGTTCCAGGCCATGTATTATAGCATAGCAACCACCAAGATTGCAATATCACACAGCCCAGATCCTCGAGAATGCAAAGTAGTAAGCGATTCATGTCATGGAGTGTCAATGACTAGCAGATCTGGGACATTAGTTCTGCGTCGGCTTTCAGCTCCTTAGTTCTATCTCGTAAGGACGACGGCGGGAGGACTTACAACGTTTTCTTGGAGTACGCCGCCGGCCGGAGCTTAGGGGAAAGGGTCGGCAGATCCGCCGAGAAAAGGCTGCCGGAATTTGATGTCCGGCGGTGCACAAAGGCGTTGCTGAAAGGGCTCCGCCGCAGCCACGCGGCGGGTTTTGCCCACTGTGATATAAAGCTTCAGAACATTCTCTTGTGCGCCTATGGGAGTGTTAAAATCGCCGATTTTGGGCTGGCGAAAAGAGTAAACGGCGGAGGAAACCGCCGCCGCGAAGTTAGGGGTACGCCGCTGTACATGTCGCCGGAGATGTTGACCGGCGGAGACCAGGGATCTCCGGCGGACGTATGGTCTCTGGGCTGCGCGGTGGCAGAGATGGCCAGCGGGTGCTTCGCCTTGGAGTAGGTGCTGCTCTACGCCGGCGGAGTTGATGCTGAGGATCGGCGTCGGCTGCGAGTCGCCGGCGATTCCGGCGAATATTTATCAGACAACGGCAAAGATTTTCTGAAGTGGTGTTTCGTCAGAGATCCGAGGGATAGATGGACGGCCCTGATGCTCTTGGATCATCCCTTCGTTGCGGGGCGATTTTGACCAAAACGACAGCGGTGGACTGTGTGAGAAAGATGAGTCTCTGCCTTCGCCTTCGCCGAGGTGCCCTTTCGATTTCCCAAACTGGGCAACTTCGTCGGCGGACAATTGTTCGGTAATTACAAGTCTTCCCTCGCCGGAGAAAGAGTCTTCGCCGTCGTAGTCCGACGTGGCAGGCGAAAGGTTGAGGGACTTGGTCGGTCAGCGAAGTCATTGTCCACGCAAACGTTCACTTTTTGTGCAACGATTTGATCATTATTGTAATATCAATTTTTTCGACTTCTACTGGAATATCAATTTCGATTTGTTGTGTAATTCGATTTTTGTGGTATTGAGAGAAAAATCAACTCTTGTGGGTAAGACGAAGAAGATGACTTTGAGGGGCAATTTAGTCTTTTTCATGTAGAAAATATTGTCAAATCTTGTTCCAGTCGCGAACTAGGCGCGTGTGATGCATTTTCCGGCAGAAAGTGTTGATCGGGGGTTTGGTGCTACATTTTAAAAACATGAGGGAGTGTCGAGTAAAAAAGAAACCACAAGGTGATAACATGCATTTGAGTATAAGCACAAGGGGGAATGTCGTATTTTACCCTTTAAATTAAGATTCTTGTCCCTTTATTACCATCAACTTTTCATACGTTATTTGCAGATTGCCTGTTAATAGCATGTAGTCATAACTTTTTTTGTAAACGAATTATAGTGATGCCAATTTATACTATACAATATAGTTTTTTGTTACTTACCTTGCTATTTAGCATAATTAATAAAAAAAATTTGAAAAAAAAAAGGTTTGAGACTTACTATGACACCTTAGCGGACCTTAGCACAGCCCATTTTTATTACAAACCCAGTTTAGATAGGTCCAATTAGAGCTGTAAAAAAATAAATGAAAAAAAAACATCCCTCCAGCTCCAAATTCCAACATATGCATGCTGCTAGTTGTCGTCTTCTTGGAAATATTATTTTCGTCTTATTACCTGCATATATATATTATGTAATGGGTCACTCCCACCCTCCCATTACAACAAATATGTACAATGCAACTCTTATACATTCGATTTATATATATATATATAATATGTATATAGATACAATATATCATTATCACCGTCGTGTACAGGCAACAACTGTGGAATGTTTATCAAAACCCAAGCTTGGATTTTTCCTCCCACTGATCGATCGATCGACAATTACAACACAATACAGACAACTGAAAATATTCCCTTTAATTAATTTTCGTGTACAATCACTATAAAGACAGCCCACAAACATGTCATTATCCAATCCCACGTCCGTGACTCTTTGGTGAAACGTCATTTCAAGAATAGTTCATGTTCTATATAAATAACCACACAAAGTTCTCTTGCAATTTCACAGTAGCTCAAAGAAGTCAAGTGTTCTTCATACATCATGGGCAACTGCTCGTTTAAAACAGATGCACAAGGGATTGATAATCAGAATACTGGGAGCAATTTATCAGCTTCCACGCGATTCGCTTTGGACCGTAATAAGTCCCTCGAAGTTCTTCCATGTCAAGGAGAAGGAGTTTGGAAGGTTAAGCTGATGATCGATTCGAAAGATTTAGAGGAGATCCTATCCGAGCAAGGAAACACCGAAGCCTTGATAGAACAGATGAGGTTCGCCGTGAATTCAACTCCAAGAAGATCCTCAGGGAAGAGTTATTTGAGTAATAAAAATGGCTTCAACGGAAGCCCTTTTCATCAAATCTGCAAACCTTTCTAGCCATATGGTTGCTTTTAAAATACCATCTGTACTTTCAAAGTCTCATAATAACTGCATATAACGTTTCTATTAGGCTTTTTGCATGGTATGGTCCTCCGTGTGTGTATATACATTGAGCTTCTCTGAGATTTCTCTTCAAGAAACTGTCATGAAGTTCAACAACACAAAAAGTTAGAATGCAATAATCAAGCAATCCACCATACCAAAAGAAACCCATAATCAGTTTCTTGCCCTAATCCAATCCCCCACGATCCAACATATCGACCAAAGTCATCCTCCTCGGAAACCTCGGAGGAAGCTTCAAAATCATCGCATCGTCCATCGCAATAGGCAGATGAGTAGCAACAATCACAATCCCGCCTTTCTTTCTATGTTCCTTAATGATATACTCGAGCAATTTCACCCCTTCTTGATCTAAAGCCACCGAGGGCTCATCAAGCAACCATATAGGCCTATCGATGGCCAAAAGCCTAGCAAGCTGAAGCCTCTTCCTCTGACCCATGGAGAGCATCCTCGCCTTCTCATTGGCCAATCTGCCGAGCCCCATGAGCTCCAAGGCGGGCATGGACTTTCCCTGCTTGCCCTCGAGAATCTCGAACCATAGGACGTTGTCTAGGACTGTGAACTTCTCCTTGATTGCGTCCTTGAGTGAGAGCCAATTGAGCTGAAGCTTGTACTGATGGAAGATGCCTGAGATGTTTGTGTTGTGGCCGTTCCATAGGATTTCGCCGGCTGATGGCTTTGTGAAGCCGGCCAGCATTCGTAGGAAGGTTGTCTTGCCTGAACCGTTGGTCCCTGTAAGGACGAGGGCCCCACCGTCGTGGAGGGAGACGTTGACGTGGCGGAGGATCTGCTGTGCGTTCCTCATGCATGAGACGTCGTTGAGGAGGAGTCGAGGGATGGGTGGTTTTCGGAGGGTCATCGAAGTTTAGTGATCGATGGTCTGAATTATCGATAGAATCTTGGGTTTTGGGTTTTTCTTTTCTGGGTATTCAGTGGTGGTGAGGATTAAAAGGCTGATAAGTGAAGCAGATGAGGTTGTGGTGGATGAAGCATCTCATCTCATAAAAGTTGTCTTCCTATGAAAGGAGTAAGAAGAAATCACCTAAAAGAAACAATCAATCTGAAAAAAAAAAAACAAGAAAAACCGCCAGATCCTATGTTAATGAGTTTCCACTTAACCTCATATCCCCCATCCAACAATGTAAACCAATTTTACCAATCCGTAAAGTTATTAGAAAAAGACGACCTAAGCACACTGCACTGTAATTATAGCACAGAGATTAGTGGCGATAGACTTCAAAATGAAAACAGATCATTGAAGAAGATACAACAATGAATCACAGATTACGGCTCGAGCAAACTCGCAGTGCGCAATCGTTGGTGTGGCTGCACCAATTAGATACAAAAATGAATCACATGCTATCGTAAACGAACTCAGCTGAAAATAAACTCTCCTCAATCAAATTTAAAAAACACGAGTTTACCAAAGTTGAGCTTGCGGCGGATAATCTCTTAGGTGGAGTCTGAAGTTTCTGGGCGGCAAGAGACGGTCGAAATTCGCGGGCGAAGATAAGCTTGTTGAAGTAGAAAAGAGCAAAGGGATCAAGGATTTAGGCTGGGCTGGACCATGAATTATTGGGCTAAACACGGGCCAGATGTTTCTATTTAAACCTACTTCTTCCTTCTCAACTAAATCTGTTCTCCTCTTTCTCCTCTCACATTCTGCAATCGGGATAAAACCTAAAATGGTCCCCGATGTTTACCCTGTGAATCAATTTAGTCCCGATGTTTCGCATGAACCAATTAGTCCCCGATGTTATCGAAAATGAACCAAATTGGTCCCTCCGTCAATCCGACCGTCAATTTAGACGGAGAAGGCATTTGCGACGGCTTTAGCGACGGAATATTCGTCGCTAAATGAAAAATTTAAAAAAAAATTAATTAAATACTAAAAATGAGGAAAAATGCAAAAAAAAAAAAAAATTCAAAAATAGAGCAAACAATTAAAAAAAGAGAATATTACTAAAAAATTAAATAAAAAATAATTAATAATAAAAAATAAAAAATAACGAAAGTAAAATAAAAAATAAAATTAAAATAAAAAATGATAAATTAAACATTAAAAGTGAGGAAAAATCCAAAAAATAGGGAAAACATTCAAAAATAGAGTAAAAATTCAAGAAAGCGAATATTACTAATAAATTAAAAAATAAATAGTAATATAAAACAAAAATAAAAAAAAAAAAAATAAAAACTAAATTATATATAAAAGAGATAAATATAAATTTAAGATTTAAAAAAAAGTAAAAAGTAAAATATATTTATTTATTAAAAATTAAATAAAAAGGAAAACAAAATTAAGGACTGAGAATTATCGTCAATTACTCAATTAATTGGGACAAAGACGAGATCGAGAATAAAATTCGAGAACTGTGACGATTATGTCCACATTAACTTGGCAACGACGGTCTTCGTAAACTTTTAGAGTCATTTTTTATCCTTAATTTTGTTTTCCTTTATATCTAATTTTTAATTAATAAATATATTTTATTTTTACTTTTTTTAAATCTTAAATTTATATTTATCATTTTTTTATATAATTTACTTTTTATTTTTTATTATTATTTGTTTTTTTTATATCTATTTATTTTTTATTTATTAATGATACTCTTTTTTGAATTTTTACTCTATTTTTTGAATTTTTTCCCTATTTTTTGGATTTTCCTCACTTTTAATGTTTAATTTATCATTTTTTATTTTAATTTTTCATTTTTTATTTTACTTTCATTATTTTTTATTTTTATTATTAATTATTTTTTATTAGTTTTTAGTAATATTCTCTTTTTTTTTTAATTGTTTACTCTCTTTTTTGAATTTTTTTCTTTTTTTTTTTGCATTTTTTCCTCATTTTAATATTTAATTTATTTTTTTTATAAATTTTCATTTAGCGACGGATATTCCGTCGCTAAAGCCGTCGCAAATGCCTTCTCCGTCTAAATTGACGGTCGGATTGACGGAGGGACCAATTTGGTTTATTTTCGATAACATCGGGGACTAAATGGTTCACGCGAAACATCGGGGACTAAATTGGTTCACAGGGTAACATCGGGGACCATTTTAGGTTTTATCCCTTCTGCAATCTATCGAAAATCCCAGGAAAACAGTAAGGTATAGCAATACAATATTTACCCCAATTTCCCACAACTCATTAACCAATTGAAACCATTACACATTAGTGGGCTTCTCATTTAAAAAAGTTACCCCCTCCGTCCCATATGTTTATGAACATTTGGGGCCGTTTGGTTGGAGGGATAGGTTTAAGCAGTATTAGTTTTAGTTGGGTTTAAATAATGGAGGATATGGATTTTTTGACTGTTTGGTTAATGAGTTTAAATAATAATGTTCGACGTGTTTGGTAAATGGGTTTAGATGGTATTAAATTTAAATTAAATGCAATTACAATTTTACCCTTAAGTTTAAGAATTTATAAATAGTGGTTTATGCTTTTATATTCGTTTCATTTGGTGCTTTGATAATCGCTTGCCTTTGATATTCTTTCGTCTGATAGTCGCAACAGTGTTTGTTATTGAAGTTTCTTGTTTGTCAGTTAATCGCTGGTTTTGCTGGAATATATCGTACCATCTGCAGATTTAGACGTGCAACTTCGTTATTTCAACTTCACGCAAGAAGGTAGGATGAAATAGGGCTGGAAGCTTCACCCAAGAAGGCAAGATGAAAT
This sequence comes from Craterostigma plantagineum, assembly GCA_027422505.1. Lineage (NCBI taxonomy): Eukaryota > Viridiplantae > Streptophyta > Magnoliopsida > Lamiales > Linderniaceae > Craterostigma > Craterostigma plantagineum. Next base: position 44,184 of record JAPQWV010002016.1, on the reverse strand, counting down.
ATCAAGACACCATTTTTGCGATTAAAAAAAGTAAAGATCGAATATTTCAACTTCCATTATGTAATGATCACAAAGTTGTTTTAACACGAACCATTTTATTAATACTCCCCATCCCTAATTCTTGGCCAGCCTAGATGACATATACACATAGACATTCTTGTATAAACATCGAAACCAACAATAATCAACAAAATCAAAGACATAATGAAAAATCCCAAAATTCGAATTTTTAGGTTTGAAAAAGAATCACACCTTTCAAGATAGTCAAGGCAAGTGTTGGACGGAAGCTTCTTCTCGTCGCAGGGGCGCTCGTCAGTGGTTGAATTCGTCGGAAAATTCTGGCCGGTGGCTGGAAGCATGCGTGGGATGATGTAATTTCTTTTTCTTTTTATTTTGAGAACAAAGATGAGGTGGGTTTCCTTTCGATGATGGCTGTGAAGACAAATGATCGAGGGCTAATATAGGGAATGAAATTTTTTATAAGGGATAATTTAGACCCGAAATGAAAGTATTAGATAAAGTTAGGAGGACAGACTGATTTAATTAACACCTTATTGGGGGTATTAAGAGGGTATTAATTAAATCTTACCTTTAAAATAACCCTCCAACCAAACACAACATCACCTAATCCTAACCCTCCTAAACCCCCCTAATACCCCCAACCAAACAGCCCTTGGGGTATGACACGGTTTTAAGAAACGAATATTTTAATAATATAGTACAATTAAAAGGTAAAAAAACATATATTTTGACACGACTTTTTAAAAATATTTAATATTATTATATTAATTATTTGTTTTTTTTGTCAAAAAAAGAAATGTACAAAAACTAGTGGACGCCTGATATAGTAACATGTACAAAAACTAATGAGACGGAGGTAGTATTTATTTTCTTAACTCAGTTTAATCAGTGCAGGACAATCTAACATTCTCTTGGTCTTGAATTTGATAAACCAAAAAGAAGCCAACTAATCATGAAAAATGAACCGTCTGTAATTATAAAATATAGGGCTAATTAGATATCAGGCCCTCCTAAGAAGTTTGCATATGATTCAGGCCCTCTTTATATTTTAAATAGGAAAAAGGACCCAAACAATATTTAAGTTAGGGAAAAGGACCTTTTGGGACGGAAAAGACATTTTTACCCTTTTTTGTATCTGAAATTACATCAATGTTTTTAGACTGTAAATTTTAACGTGTTATTAAGTGGTATAGAAATATATTTTAGTGGTATGTATTCAAATTGAAGTGTTATTATTAAATCATCTGTAAATGTTATGGTATATACCAACTGAGAGACGAATTGAGGCCAAAATCGACTTTCATACCAGAAACCCTAAAATTCGACCCCCCCTTCGACGCGAAAAACCGACGATATTTCCCCCGATTTGCCCCCTTAATCGACGAAACTTCCCCCGATTTGACGAAACCCGACCAATTTCTAGCGATTAGAACCCTTAATCGACGAAACCCGAGCAATTTGGACCCATCATCGACAGAATTGCGATGGCTCCGAAGAAACCCGTCAATCGACAAGAAAAGGGCCGAAAGAAGGATGCTGGGAAGAAGAAAGTATCTGGGAAGAAGAGCGGCGTCGATGGCCGAGTTAGTGGCCGAAAGAAGGATAGGAAGCTCGCCGGGAAGAATAAAGTCGAGGGATCGAGCGAAAGGCGTCCAACGGGCATAAGAAGTCGATGCCAACCCAAGTTTTTCCTGAAGTGTATGACGGACATTCTGGGAGGAGCCAGCGAAGCCCATATCGAGGCTGTGGAGAGGACGCCGTTCGCGGTATTCCGGCGGCTAAGCCCATGCGAAATCCCCAGTGGTAGGTTAAAAGCTGTCCTTAGTCGACTAAATGAGGATGCGACAATTTTCAGGTTGGAGAAGGTAATTTGGTTCCATTTTCTGTGAAAGAGTTTTCAGTGTTTATGGGTCTTAAAACATACGGTCAGTTTGTTGATTTGGCACATAAATATGGGTCTGAAGTAGGGTTTGTGAAGAGGTGTTTTCCCGATCAAAAATTCAGTCGATTAGGCCGGGACGATGTAATTAAGAAAATGTTAGAATTAAAAGGTCGGTGTGATACAGTCAGTTTGGAGGATTTCAGCCGAATGTATGTCCTCTTAGTGTGTATTTGCATTTGTTTCCCACACCGAGCTACAACTTCCCTGAATTCCTTGCGTCTTACGTTGAGCGTCTAGACTGTATTGGTAATTTAGCGTGGGGGCCGGCAGTTCATTCGTTCCTTGTAAAATCGATTTTGCAAAGGCCGGCGTACATTGAAGGGTGCACTCTTGGCTTGTTAGTAAGTCTTCTTCCCTGCTTTTCAGTAATGTTGTTTTATTTCTTTCGTATTCATCGCTTAATGTACTTATTTGCCCCTTTTCAGGTATGGGTGTACGAGCATGCACCCTCGTTAGGTACGTGGCAGTCGGTGGACGGTGTTCCTCGGTTCACTAGGTGGGTGAACCCATCAAGTCGAACCAGAGAAGAGAGATTCTTGGAATCTCTCGAGAAGTTGGCGCCTAATGAAGTTGCCCACCCCCTTCTACTTCTCAAGGACGAGGTTAAGATGTACCTCTCTTTGCCCGCAAGCCTAACGTGGGTCGATGGAGTTGATGTTGATGTTGATGAGAAGCCAATGGATGAGGAACCTGATAAGGCAGAGGATCGGGCTGAGAAGGCAGCCGATGGAAAGGTGGACGATGGGTCTGAGAAGGTGGCTGAAAGTTCTGATGGGTTGTTGGATGATGAGAAGTTCGATGAGCAGGTCCATGAGACTGACAAGGTGGCTGAGAAGGTGATTGATGCGAATGAGAAGGAAGGTGAGGATGATGATGCTAGGGCTGATGACAGTGCTAGGGCTGATGAGAGCGTCAAGGGTACTGAGGATGATTATGCTAGGGATGATGAGAGTGCGAAGGGTGATTGGGATGATAATGCTAGTGCTGGGAAGTCTGTGAAGGGTGCTGAGGATGATGACGCTAGGGCTGATGAGAGTGTGAAGGGTGATGATGCTAGGGATGGGAAGTCTGTTGATGATGCAGGGGCAGACGACATGATTTCCAAGTTACTGAAGTCCTTTTCTGTTTCGACGGTGGGTGATGAGTACAAGCAATATGTAGCTTGGAAGAATAAAGAGGTGGATGATCCCTCGATAGCTCAGAATGTCAGGACAAGGCCAACAGAAACAGAAAAAGGGACGAGGACTTCGTTACACCACCCGGAAGCACGACTCCGCCTATCAAGAAGCGAAGGAACCAAAAAGCTGCTCCTAAGAAAGCAGTAACAGTTGAAGTAGGCGACAGCTATACGACAGGCAGTCCATCTAGCGTTCCAGACGAGGGCGGTGCCGATAGTTCCCTGACGCTTGACAAAGAGTTTGCCGGGAAGGCAACTCTATCTCTTGCTGAAAGAGAGCTTGTTGACAGATACATCGACATAGGCAATTTCAAGTAAGTTACTTTTAATAATTTTTTCGATCGTTGGAATATGATCGGCGAGTAACTAATGGTTGTTGTAAATGCAGCAAGGTGATTTGGAACGAGGGGAATGTAGAGCTGAAGGGTGTTCATTTGGCCGCAATGGTAAAAGGAAGTCCTACTAGGTGCGATGTAATAGACACGTGGTTCCAATACCTATCCTCGGATCTTTATAAAGGACGCTTTGCCCCTAGTGCAGAGACACTCTTCATTGCGACGCATGTTGCGGTATGTTGTGTACATAATTCGTCCTTATAATATGCACGTATCAAGTAAGTGGTTTGAACACCTTAACTTTGTCATTATTCTCAGCACAATATCGAAGCTGTCATGACGAGGAGTAAGCCACCTAAGTTAGGTACACCGAGAGGTTTTGCCGAGTTTAAGCAATTACTGTCGAGTGCCACGGTGGCGGAGCTGGACAAGTTAGGCGGGCCGATGGCTCAGACCTCGAAGTTCATCGTGTTCCCATTATTCCACAGCTTTCACTGGCATTTGCTGGCACTCGACCTCTCCAGTAACTCCTTCGTCCATTATAATACGATGTCCGGTTCGCGGGCAACCAAGTCGCAGTCCGATGTGTAAGTAAAAATGTACCACTCATCACTTGATGTTTTATGTTGTGCATCTCACTAGTTCTCCAATGTTAGGTCAATGCAATTCGCACCTACATGCAACACTTGGGTGTTGCAAAATTGCCCTCTTCGAAGCTGGTGGTTGGAAGTTGTCGACAACAGGCTAGCAATGGCACAGATTGTGGAGTGTGGGTGTGCATTATTGGGGAGGCCATCTGTCGCGACGAGGCATTATTTTGGGAGGATGTTAACAGTTCCGGGGACATCGAGATGTATAGGGCCCGAGTATTGTCCGGGGTATTGGAGTTCACTGCTTCTTCGTGCTTTGAGGTAGTATGTTGTTTCTCTATCTCTGTTTGTAGTTGAAGTTTGTATAAGATTATGGTGATTTTGGGATTGACTGTGTTGATGGTGATGTTGCGTGTGTTATGACATTATGACTGGTGTTTGTGGTTTTTGAACTAGTTTGCAAGTCTTGGTGTTTTGAATGAAGGCTATTCTGTTGTTTTCCTGAAAATACATGCTTTTTGAACTAGTTCTCATTTCGTACCAGATCACACATAAACCATACCACTTCAGCGTAATTCCATACCAATTTATACTCCTTTCATACCAAAATATAAGAACATTCCAGAAGTGTGTATGGGCCGACAATGAATATGCTCTCCATCTTTATGTGATACCAAATCACAGGAATACCATACCACTTTAGCGTAAATCCATACCAATTTATACTCCTTTCATACCACAATATATTAACATGTAAACTTAACACTTCATAACTCTACATCTTTATGTGATACCAAATCACGCGTAAACCATACCACTTTAGCTTAGATCCATACCAATTTATACTCCTTTCATACCAAAATATAAGAACATTCCAGAAGTGTGTATGGGCCGACAATGAATATGCCTCTCCATCTTTATGTGATACCAAATCACAGGAATACCATACCACATTAGCGTAATTCCATACCAATTTATACTCCTTTCATACCAAAATATATTAACATGTAAACTTAACACTTCATAACTCTACATCTTTATGTGATACCAAATCACGCGTAAACCATACCACTTTAGCTTAGATCCATACCAATTTATACTCCTTTCATACCAAAATATAAGAACATTCCAGAAGTGTGTATGGGCCGACAATGAATATGCCTCTCCATCTTTATGTGATACCAAATCACAGGAATACCATACCACATTAGCGTAATTCCATACCAATTTATACTCCTTTCATACCAAAATATATTAACATGTAAACTTAACACTTCATAACTCTACATCTTTATGTGATACCAAATCACGCGTAAACCATACCACTTTAGCTTAGATCCATACCAATTTATACTCCTTTCATACCAAAATATAAGAACTTTCCAGAAGTGTGTATGGGCCGACAATGAATATGCCTCTCCATCTTTATGTGATACCAAATCACAGGAATACCATACCACATTAGCGTAATTCCATACCAATTTATACTCCTTTTATACCAAAATATATTAACATGTAAACTTAACACTTCATAACTCTACATCTTTATGTGATACCAAATCACGCGTAAACCATACCACTTTAGCTTAGATCAATACCAATTTATACTCCTTTCATACCAAAATATAAGAACATTCCAGAAGTGTGTATGGGCCGACAATGAATATGCCTCTCCATCTTTATGTGATACCAAATCACAGGAATACCATACCATATTAGCGTAATTCCATACCAATTTATACTCCTTTCATACCAAAAATATAAGATTCTTCCAGAAGTGTGTATGGGCCGACAATGAATATGCCTCTCCATCTTTATGTGATACCAAATCACAGGAAAAATGTACCACTTCAGCATAATTTGATACCAATTTATACTATCCTGGTAACAATACATTTCGATTCGATACCACATTAAGTCGTTTCGATACTAGATAACATGTACTCTGTAACATATTAATTGTTCGAATAATTTTGTAAATAAAAGTTGGTTTATTCGGTTGTCGAAGAATATAAATCATGGAAATATAAGGTTTGATGTATAATCCACCAAGTTCCTTGATTTTGTTACGTTTTATGCAAATATGATATAAGTTGTCAAGTAATGAGGTTTTGATCATGTGAAGTGTACACAAATGCAAATCGTAGACAAATGTATTCCACCAAGTTCCTCAATTTACATCACATTGATATTTATCATTATGAATTACAACAAATCTTTCTAACCAGGCATTATACGTCAATCATAAAACAAATCTTACCACAATAAACCTTTAATCGTAACCCCGAAACGGTTTACCCTAAAGATCTGATACTATAAACCGCAATCTGTAACACATAAAGTTATTCTGGTACCACATCACTACAGGAATATATACTACATCCAAGTTCCCGCCCAAAATAATACCCATCTTCAGCTTTCCCGCCCAAAACAGCGTCACTTGGTTAGACAGTAACAGTTATGCCCCAAATGGTACCACTTAGGTGCCAAATGGTACCACTTTCCCCCCAAACTGTACCAGTTATGCCCCAAATGGTACCACTTAGGTGCCAAATGGTACCACTTTCCCCCAAACTGTACCAGTTATGCCCCAAATGGTACCACTTCCTAACCAACGCGAACCACAACCTGCCAAAATGAAAAATATTCCACACACTTCCAAATGACATATATCCTCTGAAAATAAATGCTATCCCTTCCTTCTCATTCGCAACCTGCCAAATGACAGATTTTCCACCAAATATCATGTCTATCCCTAACCCTAATACAGGCCATGAAAGCGATGGATTGTTGACGTTGTGTAAATATGAAGCTGATTGTTTTAGCTTCGAAGTTACAGAAACCACACCCATGTACCAACTGATGATACATGTTACACATAGATTCCCAATGTCGAACGTCGGCGCCCTTTCATTCAAATACAAGTCACCTCTAAATCAAACTCTAGTATCATTGCTCATAGATGATGACATCAAATTCATGGTGAGATTGCACCGTGAGTTAAAGGTGAAGGTGATTGATATGGTCGCTGCGAAGAGAATGGACATGGTTGATGTGGGGCTACCTCTTATTGAAGATTCAGGTACCATATGCTCCTCTGTCAACTCGATCGATAGTTGGATTCGAGGCATCCATGGTGTAGGTCAAATATTTGAACATGCCGCTGATTTTCGGAGAGTGCTGAAGAAGTACGCGATTGCCCAACGTAAATCGTTCCAGTATATAAAGAATGACCCGCGGAAAATCATTGTTATTTGCAATGTGGACGGATGTAATTGGCGGATATATTTTGCTCGCAGTAAGGCTGATGGCATATTCAGGATTCGAAAGTGCAACCTCAATCATACATGTGGGGAATCGAACTTGCTCAGTCGCCGCCACCCCAAGGCCGATGCTAAATTGGTAGCCGAATTAGTGCAGCCTAAATTGGGAAGTGAGCCTCTGTACAAGCCAATAACAATCAAGAATGACTTGTTGAGGGATTTTGGAGTAGAAATTCCGTATAATCGAGTGTGGGCAGGGAAAGAAATCGCACTACAGAACATTCATGGCCTTCATAGAGGATCATATGATAGACTGAGGTGGTATTGCGATGCAGTCAGGCAAACGAATCCAGGAAGTGTTGCGGACTGCGAACTTTACGCCGAAACCAACAAATTTAGGAGGTTGTTTATATGTTTCGAAGCGTGTATAACTGGTTTTGTTCGTGGCTGTCGTCCCTAATTTTCGTGGATGGGACACACATCAAGTCGAAACACAAAGGCTGTTTGATGAGTGCGGTTTCGAAGGATGGAGATGATGGGTTGTTCACAGTTGCGTTTGCAGGTATCTCAATTATATTGTGATTTTGTATATATGTTATAGCTGGGTGTTTACATAAATAACATGTAATTTGTTCGCAGTGGTTGACGGAGAGAACAATGATAATTGGGAGTGGTTTCTCTTGAAGCTGAGACACATCTCCGGTATCGTGGAATAGACAACTTCAGGGAGTATGTCTTTTCTCCGATCGGAATGAGGGCCTCGTTAAGGGCGTTCCGATGGTCTTTCCGGCCTCTCATCATGCTTATTGTCTAAGGCACGTGATTGATAATTTTCGAACTCAAGTGTTGAGGAAAAACCCTTTCAGGAACAAAACCTATTGGACATCATTGTTCAAGAAAGCGGCTTATTCTCCTTATGGGCATGAATACTTAAAATTCATACAAGAAATTCAAGCAGCATTTCAAGATGCCGAAAGCTTCATACGGCAGTCTAAACCAAATTCATGGGCTAATTCTTTATTTGCTGGCAAGAGATGGGGAATTATTGACAACAATATCGCAGAAAGTTGGAATAGCTGGGTGCGTGTGGCTAGGGCACTGCCAATAGTGGGATTGGTCGACGAAATACGGCGAAAAGTTATGATTATGTTGAATGACAAAAGAAATGAAGCGCAGAAACAAATCGGGCGCTTGTGTAAGAAGCCGGAAAAAAAACTGAAATTCAACATTGACAAATCTCGTATATTGTTTGTTGATACTGCTTGTGGCTGGAAGTTTGAGGTTTCAGATCACGGGGAGAAATTTGCCGTAGACCTAACCAATAAGGTTTGCTCCTGCAGATTGTTCCAATTGGAGGGCCTTCCATGTAAGCATGCTTGTTCTTGCATCCTCTCCTTAGGTCTTTCACCATATGATTTTTGCGACGACTATTATAGTTTGACAAAATACCGAGAGACCTACATGTCCTTTATAAATCCAATTCCTTCTGATATTGCTGTTGAACATCCGTTACCTGAGGATGTCGTTGAGCCGGATGTTCAACGACACCCCGGTCGTCCACGAACAAAGAGGATTCTTTCGCAGATTCAAGACCGCCGCCCGCTCAAGTGTGGAAGATGCAAGAGGATCGGGCATAATCGCAGGCGATGCAACGAACCAATATGATTCTGCATATTCATTTTGTCTTTTTGTCATTCACATTAGCTGTGAATAATACCAGGCTTTGGTCGCAGGTATCTTTTGTTATTCCAGTGTTAGGTTATATTTTGTCATTCACAAAGGATGTGAATAACCAAGCTTTGGTCACTGGTATTTTTGTTAATCCAGTGTTGGTAGATTTTGTCATTCACAAAGGATGTGAATATACCAAGCTTTGGTCACTGGTACCACTTTGTTAATCCAGTGTTATTTATGATTTTGTATAGTGTCCTTTTGCCATTCATAATGGTTGTGAATATAACAAGCTTAGTTCATTGTGTTGGTATATTTTATGATTTCAGTCTGAAAACCACTTCTTATGGTAATTATACCACTTTAGCTTGTTTCGGTACCGCATCTTGTAAAATTAATACCAATTGAGAATAACTAAGATCTCGTACCAGTACGCATAACGCTTCTTATCGTTTCCATACCACTTTACGCGTAAAGAATACCTCTATATGCTTTTTCAGTACCACATATCATAATATCTATACCAGATGATAATAAGTAATATCTCGACCCAGATCGATGTTATACCACTTTACGGCTCCACTATACCAATTTATGCTTTTCTGGTACCGCATCTTATAAAACTGATACCAGGTGAGAATGAGTATATCTCGTACCAGTTCGCATAACGCTTCTTATCGTTTCCATACCACTTTACGCGTAAAGCATACCTCTATATGCTGTTACAGTACCACTTATCATAAAATATATACCAGATGATAATAAGTAATATCTCGTACGAGATCGATGTTATACCACTTTACTCCTCCTCTATACCAATTTATGCTTTTCTGGTACCTCATCTTATAAAACTAAGTATACCTCTTCATGCTGTTTAAGTACCAAATATCATAAAAGCTATACCAGATGATAATAAGTAATATCTCGTACCAGTTCGATGTTATACCACTTTACGCCTCCTCGATAACAATTTTTAATTTTCGGGTACCTCATCTTATAAAACTGATATCAGATGAGAATGAGTAATATCTCGTACCAGTTCGCATAACGCTTCTTATCGTCTCCATACCACTTTACGCATAAATCGTACCTCTTTATGCTATATAGGTACCAAATATCGTCAAATCTATACCAGATGATAATAAGTAATATCTCGTACGAGATCGATGATATACCACTTTACGCCTACTATATACCAATATATGCTTTTCTGGTACCGCATCTTATAAAACTGATACCAGATGAGAATGAGTAATATCTCGAATACCGGTTCGAGTAACGCTTCTTATCGTTGATATACCACTTTATGCCTCTAATTACCACCTTACGTTGTTTTAGTACCTCATCATATAAAATTATTAACAAAGTAGAATAACTATTATCTCGTACCAGTTCGAGTAACGATTCTTATCATAACCATACCACTTTACGCGTCTAATGTACTAGTTATTGTGGTTTTCATACCACTTTAAGACTTTCTCATACCACATAACAAACACTTGTTTTAAACGCTTTTTTTCTGCCGATTTCACTTTCAGTTCCTTAATCTTCAGTGACGAACGATTGAGTCACCTCTATGGCGCCACTTAATTTTCAAGCTATGGGTCTCTCTAATTTATGCATATTAGCTTTAATTTCGACCATAAACATGCTCGATTTATCTTAGTTGCGAAATAAATTTCTAGAAATTATTCCTCACAAATCTTAAATCTGAAGACGTAAATATCATTGACATCATCGAGTGCACATCAGACTTGATTTTGTGCCCAGTATGGTCGAAAGTTTACGGCAAATCGATCGTTCAAAGAGTTTTTTCGATTGATAACACTTGAATAACATATTGTAACACAATATAGCGATATCATACCTCTTTATATTAGACCAACAAAGGGCATTTTGGTCACTTCAGAGATTGTGTCCTTTACGTTGAATTTAATTTAATGTGGGTCCTTAAACCTATACTTTATGGGAGGAGGGCCTGAACTCGACTCCAAAGTTTCGATGGGGCCTGAAATAGAAAGCCCCCTAAAATATATCGTCAACCTGACAGGTATTCATATTCCAATACATTGTGTAGCATTATTCATATGGCTAATAAACAGCCTCTTATGGTAAATTCAAATTTATTTGCTTCACCCACTCATCAAAAACTCATGTGGGGGAAAAAAAATTCAAAAAGAGAACCATGTCACTGGTTAGTTATCGCCATAGATCCACTTCTCAGCATTGCTTGTGTAAGTAACCAAATCCTCAGGCTTAAACCACAGTTTGATTTCATCCTTTGCTGTCTCAGGGCCATCACTGCCATGAATTATGTTTCTGCAACAACAAATAAAGCACAACAGCATTATTACATGGAACAATTCTACTGTGTACTGAGTTTTCGAAAAGCACGGTAAGCAATCGAATCAGCTTATATAGCTCCCTCGAATTCTGAAGCTCGACTCGTTCGAACACCCAATCAAGAAATGGGGAAAACCGCACAAAAATGTCCCCTTTATTTATTTATTTTATTATTTTTTTTTCTGAAGGTTATTTGTTGAAATCACCAAAGTATCAAGAACGTAGCTGGGCTTGATTATGTTGATGTAAAAGTTTTTTCGGTGTACCTTCCGACAAAAACAGCCAAATCTCCCCTTATGGTTCCAGGTTCCGATTTCTGAGGATCTGTGGCTCCAATGAGTTTGCGACCATATTTGATCACTCCTTCACCTTCCCAAACCTGTGAATTATAAATGAAGAAGATGATCGGTCACCCAAAGTTTTCTAGGATATGGTTTCAATCGAAGAGGAAACATTAAAGGTAGGAGGGCATAAGTCGCGTTCTAACCATGGCGATAACGGGCCCAGAGCTAAGGAAATCGCACAGGCCGTCAAGAACGGCCTCTCCTTGAGGTCGTGATAATGCTTCTCCGCAAAGTCCTTCGTGGGAACCACAACCTTGATTGCCACGAGCTTATACCCTTTTCTTTCAAATCGAGAAATGATTTCTGAAATTTAAAAAAAATAACAACTTGTTAGAGTGTACACACCACCCGAAATTAGCACATTAGAATTTTGAAATTATGCAATCATATATGATCGGTAGCGCATAGGTTACCAGTCCTCTCTGCACTCCATCGGGTTGATTGCTATGAAAGTTCTCTCCATCTAGAACGAAACACAATAAAGAAAAATCAATTAAAACAAGTGGGCTAAGGGTTTAGGGAATGGTTTAGCCAAGCAAAAGAAAAAAAAGAACGTACCTCGGCAGCATATGCTTCTTGTTCTTGAAGCATGATGGCTATGTCACAAATGGGTTGAAACAAAAAGCAAAAGTGAGAACTCAGCCTCACAGATGCGGGAAGAAACATATATTTCATAGTACAGATGTGTGAAAAACTGATGTGTTCCAAACAATGAAGAGGCTATGTAGAGTATTAAACAAAGTATGTTTAACACCTGCAGCTGGAAGTGCAAGAGCACCATAAATAAAATTTCCATAAGCATTTCCTGACCCCGACGAACCATATGAAGCTACAGAAGATACTTTTCCACGGTAACAAATAGCAGGTGCTACACGTCCACCTGAAATCCCACGTTTTTCAGCTCGCCGTTTGGGATGGAAAGGTACATTACAACCAGATTTCTTATAAATGAAGTACATGTATGGAATAATCACATGCAAACATCAATCAGCCAAAAATATATGATGCTATAATCATCCAACTTGGAAACCAAATATTAAAAAAGCAAGAGACTTCAAATTTACACCAAGAAAGAGACTGTTCAATACATCCAATCAAGAATGAAAAAACCGATGGTATAATCCTGCATATTCAGAAAAAAAAAGGAGCTAATAGAATCTCTCAGGATTCCAAAGAGATGAAGGAACACCATAGATATAAGCTACAGATCACTGATAACACTTGCACCGATCGAAACCCACTGACGCAGAATCGCCAGAAGCTCAGATCATCAAGTAATATCAAAATTCTCATATACTACCAACTGATGAACTAACTGATCCACATTTTAATAAAACAAATTAATCTCCAATAATACACCACTTCCATACCGGAAAAAGACGAGCAGTCTGCTTTGAAGAAGCAGAAAGGAACGATCTTGCAGATCTGGAAATCTGAGCCCTCATTTCCGCCAACAGATTGATTAATCGGTGTTGATCTGGGTTTGGAATGGAGAAACCTGAAAGCAGTAAGGCGTGTAGTGTAGCAGAGCTAACGTGGTTTTGCTCCTCGTTACTTAAGGCCCAACTATGAAAGAAGGCCCAAAAAATTAATATCTTCAATTTTTAAATATGAGAAACTTTATATGATAAATATTTACTTTTCGTAGTCCACCACGACAATCCTATCCTATATATACAATCAAATGTAGTTTTGTTGTGGTGCTGCACGTGTCCCACAAGAATAATTGTAAGAAAATAATAAATATAATAAAAAAAGAAAAACTATCCACTATGTTAACTTAATTATTAATAAAAAAAATATCACTTGTCAATTATATATAGTTATTTATTAATATAAAATACTTAAATATAATAACACCGTGCATATTGCACGGGTACTAACTAGTTTTATTACATAAATTAATAAAAGAGAAACAACAATGAAGTGCATTCCCACATCAGTCAAACTTCTCCAACAATCCCACAAGTAAAAACATCAACCATTCGCCATGAAATCAACCCAAGCAAAAGCCAATCTTCGTCCCAACACATTAGTAGGAGAGAAAGAAAAAAGAAAGGAAAAGCTCACTTTTTTATAGTAAGCTCAGCCCTCAAGTGCAAAACACCATTAACAAAAAACGGACTATCATCAGCTACAAACGCAGTCCACGGCACGCCGAAAAGGTTCCTATAGCCCACAGCTTTCCCGCCCGTAAAAGTATAGCTCCCCTTATACTTTGTCGCAAAATCCTCCAAAGGCTTCGTCCTCGAAGCAAACTCGTAGTCCACCGTAAAAGCCGCCGAGCCCTTCTCTTGCATGCCCAGAAACAGACCAAAGCAGTGGAAAGAGCTTTGCTGGTCCATATTGCAGTGCCCCGACAAGAAGAACCCTTGTCCCCCCAAGTGAAACGCCTGAGAATAGATACGCCCAGAGGGATACAGCTGCAAGCATTCCTCGCGCTTCAGGTCCAGTAGACGATGCACTGCTGACGTGGCGAGTCGAACTCCATGACTTTGATGGGTCGATATTTGTAGGCCCTTTCGACGAACCTACGGTAAGAAGAGGAGTTCGATTCTTCAGCCACTAGTGAGCGCTGGCGGTGGGGCGCTTCTGATTTGTAGAACAGTGCGTCTAGGACGACTTTCGAGGATAGGTCTGAGTCTATGTCTGGGCTGGCTAGGACTTTTCTGAGCTTACGACAGGTCATGTATGGGAAGCGAACGTATTGGAGTAGGCGCGCGCTTAAGATTTCTCTCCTTTCTTCTAATTTTGGGTGATGGGTTCGAGCCCATTTTAGGACAAAGTCGTACACGGCGTCTTCTGATGCTACTTGTAAGTCGTCGCTCGAAAGGACGGCTTCTATGCCAGCTAATGGCAGGTTTAGCACCTCTTCTTGATACCTGACGAAGAAGCTTTACATGGTTAAGAAATAGCAAATAACTTACAGGGAAAAAATTCTTCAACTGATAGTAAAGAGAACTATAATTTCAATTATCCTTCGAATATCCAACTGGAATGCAATCTTTGACTATGGAAGTCTCCTATTAGAACTGAGAAAAAAGTTTTTGACTAGCACATAAGATAACTGAAAAAAAGATGACGGTGCTGTTTATGGCATTATACGGTGACCACGAAAAAATAAACTAAAGAAATGTTTTAATTTACTTGCTGACGTCCCTGAATCGCTCGGCAAGGAACTGTTTGGCGGCGTCGCAGAGTGGTTGAACGGCATCGGCCATCAAAACGGTCGAGGGAAGATCCAAGTAAAGCAAGGCAGATTCGCAAGACATTGGTAAGTTCCTCAGTAATTGGCTGCAATATCTCATGCACGATGCCACCTCATATTTGTCAGCAGCCATCAAAACGTCCAACAAAGCGGTGGGCGTAACCCTGGGCAAAGTGTTGCTATACATGAAGCTCAAGAGATCCATGAGAGCAGCTTCCTCTGATTCACAATGAAGCAATGAAGGTTTTTAAGAATATATGCGTTTTGGAAAAGTACAATGTTTAACGATCAATAAATAACTCAACAAAATTATTTAAATCATAAGAGCCTTTTATCACCTATAAGCAAAAAGAAGGATATACTTACCCGACGCATGTATTCTCAAAACAACATGGCGCTGCTCTGACTCTCTCATCCCATTGGAGAACAACTGAAAAATATGTTCGCTGATTGAGTGGATGCAAACAATGACAATATATAATGCGAAAAGGCAGGTACCTAAATTTATCGCATTCTAACAGAAACTTACCTTGTAGAAATACGGACTCTTCGCCGCCAAAATAGGAGAGCTGATGTGTATGCTTTTCACTTGCACGGGTAAATAGTCCATACTACCAGACGCTTCATCTTCTTGAGTGGTTTGAAGACCTGAGAGAGCAAATTGACCTTCAACTTTCTGAAATAATATCTGCAACTCAGATTGTAATGAGTTCCTCCGCACAGTCCTATGATCATTAGCTACTACAATCCAACCTAACCATATGAGGCAATGCCTGAGTTAAG
Source organism: Craterostigma plantagineum (assembly GCA_027422505.1). Taxonomy (NCBI): domain Eukaryota; kingdom Viridiplantae; phylum Streptophyta; class Magnoliopsida; order Lamiales; family Linderniaceae; genus Craterostigma; species Craterostigma plantagineum. The sequence goes on along the minus strand of JAPQWV010002016.1, from coordinate 28,507 downwards.
TTTCACTTAAATCAACTCTACACTGAGAAGTTCATCTTCAAATGAAACGATATCACAAGCATTATCATGAAGTCAAAAGAACAAGGTTTAGCTCTACACAGAATATTAACTCCACGCAATGTTATGCTAGATATACCATTTTGTTCTGTTGCATCATCTAATTCCTCGGGGGGTTCCTCTGTCATAGCAACAGCCTCATCCTCTTGGTTTTCGAAAGTAGCACCATCCTCAAGATCGAGGACGTTGCAGTTCACGATCTGTTCTTCGCACTGTTCGTTCGTTTCTGCAAAGCTCACGATCAATTACGAACATTTTACAGAGCAGAGTATGGAATTGATAATTAAGAAGAAGGTAATTCACTAGCTCTATAGAAGGCAGATCAGCAATAAAGAAAAATGGGTGGCAAGATAAACACGTCAATGACCAGATATACTTCGTATAAGTACCGGGACGAAAGGCGAATGGCAATAGTAACGGAAAACCGTATGCAAATTGTCTGTCGTCCACAGCGGTTTCGGTTCAAAATGTAGCCGTAACTATATTTTTTACGGTTCGGTTATGCATCTACTCCTTAAAACGGTTGCGATCAGGATCTTCAACCAATAAGAGAAAAAATAAATCAGAAATGCCCAGGAAGCAGCAATCTCCCCTAAACATACAAACCCTAAACAGAAGTTTAGATTCCTAAATTTTACTCCTGAAAACCCACAAGAATCCCCCAACGCAGCCAAAAAAAACAGCTAAAATAACCCCACAACAATAAATAAATAAATCTCAATACCAAAACATCAATGAACAGATGTCATAATCCAAAAAGTATGGTAAAAAAGAGTTACCATCAACATTTGTAAGCTGGTCATCTCTTCGGCGCTTCCGATTACGAGCCCAATCCGACAGCGAATCTTCCGGGTCATTTCTCGACCCGGGAGAGTCGGGTAAAATCTCGATCATCAGAACCCTATCCGAAAAATTAACATCGTTGAAAGCAAACCCAAAATCAGATGATGGGGTTTCCGGCGAACCCACATCCATGACGATCAGAATTTCCAAAGATCACGACAAAGAAGGACTGAACAGGGATTGGTAAAGACAAGGTCCTACGAAGGTTTTCTCCAATTCTATTTCTGCTCACCCCAAAAAAGAAAAAGAACAGATATCGTAAATAGATTTAATGATCCAAACGGACTTTGAATGACATGGGATGGACGCGGCTCATCCATAATGTTCCTTAGGCCAGAAAATGGGTTCATTGGATCGGTTGGTCCGATCCGACCCAATAAATCACTTGTCCGCAAATTTTAAGGCAGTCAAATAAAGATGATATTTCATTTTTGCCCTTGAGTTACACAGAATTTAATCTGAAATTAATTTTCCTTTCACATTATAATATAGTCAAACTTAATTACTTGATGCCTATTTTAGAATTGTCACTCTAGTCTGTATCTTCAGAAATAATGACACTAGGAATTTATGGAACAATATTAATGATATTTCCCTTAATATTTATCATAGAAAATGATGTCCTCGAACAAAAATTGAAAAATAAAATCGAAAATATAAATACGAGCTATTCATATGAAACAATTTGAGCTGTTCTTTCTCCGTCATTGTCTCCGTCTCCATCGTTACTGCTTGAGCTGGTATTCGTTTCACCTACGGCCCTCTAGAATCTCTGAATGACCGATTGATAGTTTCAGGTTCTCTCTATCTCTCTGCACCACTATTACGGTTCAACTATGGTGGAATATTATTCTACTTTCTCTTGTTTATTGAGCTGCGGGATGAACACATTTGAGCTTTTTCAATATAGTTTTGACGATGTCTCCCTCAGATTTGTTATGCTTAGGGATCAAATCATGGATTATAGGAATTAGAAAGAGCGTTAGAATTGGTTTTCCCTTCTAGAATTGATGGACATTTTATCATTTGACGTCCTTTGTCGATTTCTTGGGTGGTGCAAGGGGCACAGGGCATTCTCTCGAAGTCAATTTTATTCTTTGTTAACTAGAAAGATGTTGGTGAACTGTATTACTAGTACTTCAATGATGATGCAGTCGTTTCAAGTTTCAACTGATTTTAGATTGCAGGATACTTTCTGTGCAATCTTTTTCTTGCAAGATCACCCGTCCGAATGACTTTGTGGAACAGTTTGAGCATATTTGATCATGATACGAATGTATGTCTTTGAAGTCACTTACCATGTTTAAGCATTCTCTTCAGCATTTCCTAATGCAATGCATGAATGCATACATATGCTGATTATGATGGCGTTTCTTCTTATCTCCAAAGTGCAGATACTTTTCTGCATCTACGAATATGAATTCATCGATAAAAGGCCCTTCTCCAATGAAGGCTACTTCGAATGGAGTCTTCCAAGGAGATAATCCAGTCCACTATGCTGTTCCCCTCATAATCCTCCAGATATGCCTGGTAGTAGTTGTGACACGTGGTCTGGCCTATCTTCTCAGACCGTTAAGACAACCTCGTGTCATCGCCGAGATCATAGTAAGATTTCAGTTTTCTTTGTCTCCGAGAAGTGTTTGTGCTGAGAGAAACTTATACATGGCACGCATTTGAGTTCGCTTGTTCGTTCGTCAGTGTTATCAGTAATGATTCTGGTCAACAACATATCCTATGTAATTTTTTTTTCAGGGTGGAGTTTTGCTCGGCCCATCGGCTCTAGGCAGGAACCAAAGTACCTCCAAGCCGTATTCCCACCCAAGAGCCTAACCGTCCTCGACACGCTCGCCAACCTCGGCCTCCTATTCTTCCTCTTCCTCATCGGCCTAGAGCTCGACCCAAAATCCCTGAGCAAAACAGGCAAGAAAGCACTCACCATCGCCCTAGCAGGCATAACCCTACCTTCACCCTAGGCGTGGGCACTTCCTTCGTCCTCCGAGCCACAATCTCAAAAGGCGTGAGCGAAGCCCCTTTCCTCGTCTTCATGGGTGTCGCCCTATCCATCACGGCCTTCCCCGTCTTGGCCCGAATCTTAGCCGAGCTCAAACTCCTCACCACCGACGTGGGAAGACTAGCCATGTCGGCCGCCGCCGTGAACGACGTGGCCGCGTGGATCCTCCTGGCCCTGGCGGTGGCTCTCTCGGGTCGGGTCGGTCCCCTTGGGTCTCCCTGTGGGTCTTTGGGTCCGGCCTCGGGTTCGTCGCGGGCTGCATCGTCGTGGGCCCTCGGGTTTTTAATTGGGTCGCCAGGCGATGCCCCGAGGGCGAGGCGGTCGACGAGATCTACGTCTGTGGGACCCTCGCCGCCGTGCTCGGCGCGGCGCTTGTGACCGATGCGATTGGGATTCACGCGCTCTTTGGGGCTTTTGTTGTGGGTGTGCTCGTCCCGAAGGAGGGGCCTTTCGCGGCGGCTCTCGTGGAGAAGGTCGAGGACTTAGTTTCGGGTCTGTTCTTGCCGTTGTATTTTGTCTCGAGCGGTCTGAAGACGGACGTTGCGACGATACGAGGCGCTCAGTCGTGGGGTCTGCTTGCTATGGTTATCTTTGTCGCGTGCCTCGGGAAGATTCTCGGGACCGTTTTGGTCGCTCTGTGCTGCAAGATTCCGTTCAGGGAGTCGTTGACCCTCGGGTTCTTGATGAACACTAAAGGGCTCGTCGAGCTTATCGTCTTGAACATTGGAAGGGAAAGAGGGGTGAGTTGATTTTATTTTATTTTTTACGACCCTAGAGTATCCCCTCTCAATCAGCTTTGTGTCGAAACTTCAGGGATCATGCGAATATGTCTCAATTCACCTAATACGATAGTAACGGAGTTAAAACCCGTGACCCAAGGGTTGAAATGCCACGTCTCCTACATCTTCTTTGTGTGTATTTGTTGATCTATTGGCTTTTGCAGGTACTGAACGATCAGACGTTCGCAATCATGGTCCTAATGGCCCTATTCACGACCTTCATGACTACTCCTATCGTCACGGCCATATACAAGCCCGCGAAAATGGCCTGCCTCGAATACAAACACCGCACGATAGAGAGAAAACACAGCAGCAGCACACAACTGAGAATCATGGCGTGCTTCCACAGCACGAGGAACATCCCGACACTGATCAACCTCATCGAGGCGTCCCGAGGCACGGGCCTAAAGGCGGGCTCCGCGTCTACGCCGTCCACCTCATGGAGCTCTCCGAGCGCACCTCCGCGATCCTCATGGTCCACAAGGCCCGTAGGAATGGCCTTCCCTTCTGGAACAAGGGCCCGTCGGGCCCAAGCCCGAACCACGTCGTGGTGGCCTTCGAGGCCTACGAGCACCTCAGCCGCGTCTCCATCCGTCCATGACGGCCATCTCGAGGATGTCTGACATACACGAGGACGTGTGCGCCACCGCGAGGGAAAACGGGCCGCCCTCATCGTCTTACCCCACCACAGGCACCCGCGGGTCGACGGGTCGTTCGAGACGGCCCGACCCGAGCTGAGGGACGTGAACCGACGGGTCCTACGCCACGCCCCGTGCTCCGTCGGGATACTGGTGGACCGCGGGCTCGGCGGGCCCGTCCACGTGTCGGCGAGCAGCGTGGACTTCGCCGTGGCGGCGCTTTTCTTCGGCGGGCCCGACGATAGGGAGGCGGTGTCCTACGGTGCATTGATGGCCGAGCACGCGGGGGTTAGGCTCGACGTGGTTCGCTTCGTCGCGGACCGTCGGCTCGTCGGGGGGAACCCTACGGCTCGACGTGGATGCGCAGAAGGACGATGATGAGGAGTTTGTGGCTCGGTTCGTGGCTAGGGCTTCGAACGATGGGTCGATGAGCTACGATGAGGTGGCGACTAGCGATTCGTCGGAGGTGGTGGAGGCGGTGAGGAGGCTCGGGCGATGTAATATGTTTGTGGTCGGGAGAATTCCCGAGGGCGAGGTGGCGGCGGCTCTGAATGGCTCGAGTTCGGACGAGGGCTCGGAGCTCGGGGCCGTCGGGAATTTGTTGGTGTCTGTTTCGGTGAGTGCTACGGTGCTGGTGATGCAGCAGTATAGGAGGGTTGAGGAGGGTGTTCGTTGGATCTTTAACGGAAGTCGTCGATACGGACGGCGAATGAGGATATTACGTTTGTTTCGTCTGTAAAGCAAAGCCCAGCCTGGTAGATTAAATAAATTTTGCCAATGTTGGTAGGTTTTGATATTTTTCTTTGGATAGGACTTGCAATTTCGGCATCAAAGATTTTCTGAATTCAATTTCTTGTCTTAATGAATGAAGATCATCCATTGCCGGCTTGTGAAAGTGATGCATTCATTAGGTAGTTGTGCAATATGTCACCCCTATTATTTTAGGTATTTGATAAATCACGGGTGAATCTTAGTTGTTTATAGTTGCTAGGATACGAACGACATGTTGGCAACTTAAGTTGAGATCTATAAATTATTTCATCATCTAGATAATAATATTTGGTACTTCACTAGAACAGCTTTATTTCGTCAGTACCGGTAAATAACCAAGAGCCCAAGAAAGAAAAGAAAGTTAATATTTGCCACAATCACAATTGTAATGTTTGATCTTGGTTATGATCCCTTCTTTTATATGAACAAACAATGTACGGTCAAAATCTTGAACTAAACACAAATATTAGGTTGACCTTGACAATGGGGGTGAGTTTTAGAGAAGTCAAAACTGAGGGACTACAAGTGGAAATAAAATGAATACCTCCCTGATTGATTACCTCTTCATCTTCTTCGGCTCACAGAAGGTCAAAACAGTCATTACCTCTTTCCCATTGACCTACACTACAGACCAACAACTCCTCATTCTCTCATAACTTTACATTCTGAGAAAAAGCAAAAGACAGCTCCACCACAAGCACTAATGGGTAATCGCCCTAGCTCCACCACCACCGCCGCCGCCTCATCGTCCTCATCCACCGCCATCCCACCACCACACCCGATGCAGCGGGTTCCTACCGCAGACTCGTCGCCGGACATCCGGCCACCGGTCGAATTCTCAACCGCCCAATATCAGACATCCGCGCTTCGTACACCTTCGGCCGCGAGCTCGGCCGAGGACAGTTCGGCGTCACGCACCTCGTCACCCACCGTGAGACGCGCCAGACCTTCGCGTGCAAGTCGATCGCCGTGCGAAAGCTGGTGACGCCGGACGACGTAGCCGACGTGCGCCGAGAGGTTCAGATCATGCACCACCTCACGGGACACCGCAACATCGTGGAGCTCAAGGAAGTTTTCGAGGACAGGCACAATGTTCATCTCGTGATGGAGCTGTGCGCTGGCGGAGAACTTTTCGATCGGATTATTGCGAAAGGACACTACTCTGAACGCGCCGCCGCGGGATTGTGCAGGTAAATACCTAGGTTTTGACTTGATCGAGTCTAATTAAATTTGGTTACTGCTTGAAGATTGAATTTTGATGCGTTCGATTTGTGAAAAAAATGACGTTTTCAGCGAGCTTGAGAAAACTGTTTCGACTCTGGTCCATTCGTCAGCTGACTTGAGTTGGCTTGGATGGATCATTAGTCAATCTGATTTGACAGTATATTGACTCTGATCCGTCTTGGTCGCCAAGTTTGGTCTGATAATGGTGTTTCTGAGCTTGCTTCGATTTTGTCCTCGCATCTCATGACTCGCATATTTCAACTTTATTGAACCTTTTGTCTGAAGATGGTTTGCCAGATTTAATCTAATAAATACAGAAGAACCACTCTTCAACTGGGAATAGTGTGTATGGCTTGAACAAAGATATGCTTCATTTTGGTTTTATTATTTAATTGTTGAGTGGATATCTAAAGAAATGTCTTGAATAGGCCTGTTTCGATTTTTGACAATGACCTGTGTTCAGGCAAATCGTCACGGTGGTGCATGCTTGTCATTCAATGGGGGTGATGCATCGAGATTTGAAGCCAGAGAATTTCTTGTTATTGAGTACAGAGGAGGATTCACCCTTAAGGCAACAGATTTTGGGTTGTCTGTGTTTTTTAAGCCTGGTAATCATGAGACTCAATTTTGTGCTTGTGCTTTTGGCATATCACATGGTTTGGCTGAATATATCACATGGTTAGGCATAGACTGTAATTACCACACACTTCTTTGGAGAGGATGCATTAATATCCTTATGCCTTTAAAGCATTAACAGCAACTTGAAAAGAACATCATTATTGTAACCTTTATCTAATTTGCTGACAAGTAATTCAGTTGACGGTTATACATATATCTATATTTGCTTGTGAAATGCAGGAGAAGTATTTAGAGATCTTGTTGGGAGTGCGTACTATGTGGCCCCTGAAGTATTGCGTCGTAATTACAGTGTTGAAGCTGATATTTGGAGTGCTGGAGTTATACTTTATATTTTACTAAGCGGTGTTCCACCTTTCTGGGGAGGTAATTCTTAATAAACAAGGACTCTTAAGGATCGTAAGTTTGTGGAAACTGTTATAAGCTCGTAAGTAGTTGCATTTATAATGGAAGTCATTTGTGTAGATTGGACTAACTTTTTTTATCACTTCTACTTCTATTTATAGAGACTGAATAGTTGCATTATAATGGAAGTCATTTGTGTAGATCGCACTAACTTATTTATCACTTCTACTTCTATTTATAGAGACTGAGCAGGCCATATTTGATGCTGTTTTACATGGGAACCTGGATTTTGTCTCCGATCCGTGGCCATCAATATCAAGTAGCGCAAAAGATCTTGTAAAAAAGATGCTTCAGGCTGACCCAAAGCTCGACTTTCCGCAGCTGAAGTCTTAAGTATGATTCTTATAAGTATTAATCGTCGTAGTACGTTATTATGAAATCATGCCTATTAGTTTGATCTCTTGCCTTTGCTGCACTATAAAATTACCATTGTTGTTACTTGTTAGAATCACCTGCACTTGAAAAAGAAAAAGAATGATTCATCTTGTTTTCTCAATTTTTCATTAAACAAGGTTTAAATTGTCCTTTGACATTTTGATTAATGATGAAAATGTTCAATTTGCAGACCATCCATGGATGAGAGAAGACGGCGACGCATCTGATAAGCCACTGGATATAGCTGTTTTGACTAGAATGAAGCAGTTCCGAGCTATGAATAAGCTCAAGAAAGTAGCTCTTAAGGTGACACTTATATGGGCGCACACGCACATATCTACATACATTCCATATGCTTGACAACTATGTGGTTTTTACCAGGTTATTGCCGAAATCTTTCTGAAGAAGAGATCATAGGCCTGAAGGAGATGTTCAAATCCATAGATACAGATAACAACGGAACATTACGTTCGAAGAGCTTAAAACTGGATTGAGAAAGCTCGGTACTAACTTTCTGAATCAGAAGTGAGGCAGTTAATGGAAGCGGTAACATCTCTCTCTCTCTCTCTCTCTCTCTCTCTCTCTCTCTCTCCATTTTTGCCTTGTTTTGGTCTTATTATTTTATCCCCTCCGCCTTAAACATCTACTGATCCAGGCTGATGTGGATGGAAATGGAACATCGATTACCTTGAATTCATATCGGCAACAATGCACATGAACAGAATGGAGAGAGAGGACCATCTATACAAAGCCTTTGAATACTTTGACAAAGATAGAAGCGGGTAAGATTTGCCTCCCAACAATATCTCATAACATGTCGGAAATCTTTTTAAGTTCGCTCTTAATGCCTGTCTGTCTGTCTCTTTAGGTACATAACTGTTGAAGAACTCGAGCAGGCCTTGAAGAGTACAACATGGGCGATGCTAAAACAATTAAGGAGATTCTTGCCGAAGTAGACACGGATAATGTACAGCTTCTTCTCCCATCTTTGGATTTAACCACGGCACATTTTTTTGGGCTTTCTCATATTGGGTATATGTTTTCCTTGGCAGGATGGGAAAATAAATTACGACGAATTGTGGCAATGATGACGAAAGGAAGCACGGACATAGCTGCAAACAGACGTCGAAAATAACAATCTATTAGCAGTTTTTGAATAAGTCATCCAAGTTGAAGACCATGCGGACACAAATTGATATATATATGTCGGATTGAATCCATTCTCTTTTATGCTGTGCACAGAAGTCATACATCGTTACATTGCTACGATAGAAGAGTGCAACGCTAAAACACGACAACGAAGGGAAGTGAAAATATTAAAACATTTAATGAATTTAGTGAACAACATCTTCAAAAGTTCTCAAATAATTACAGACAAACGAAGACGTTCACAACACATTCATGGCCCTTTTATGAGCTGCAAACTTACGACATTACTTTTTACAAGTAAAAAACACACTCTGTACAACACAAACATAAAGCAACTGCAACTTGGTTTTGTGCCACATAGGCAGAAAAAATCTCACTGCAAAGAGTTTCTGAACTTACTGTGCAGACCACTCGGTCGAGGAGACTCCGTTGCCCTTGGCGGTTTTGTAAAAAATGTTTTCTTAAATAGATCTGTAGCATAGCTATCTCTACCATGAGTTGATGAATCCCTACCTAACTTACTAGGCGATCTCACCAAAGAAGAAGTACCAGACCAGTGTAATGGCAGTCCTTTTCTATGATGTAGAGTGCCGCCGCCATCTCTAACAGTTGGGGGAAGCTTCAACTTTTTCGAAGGAAACCCATTGTCTGAATTTTTTGGGCGGGTTTATCAGTTTTGTTGCCCTTGCGGATCGATGAATTTAATGGATCTCTCTGGTGCCAGTCTTGATTTGCTGGATTTTACAGCTATGTGGAGAGGTTTCTTGATCAACTTGATAGCTTCGAAAGGGATATGCTTTGAGCTTTTACTATGTCCAAGAGGGTTTGGGCAGCAACATGTGCGGGAGACAGCAGCACATCTGAGGTTCAAAGCAAAAGCATCGTGAGTTGAAAGCAATAGAGCAGCGAAGCAGTATCAATAGAAAATAGTGAGCTTAGCATTCTACCATAGATCATATGCGCATTACATAAAAAGATGTTTGCTAAACTTCCTTGGAAAGATAATAGAACAGCTGTGACTCATTGTTAGCAAACATTGAATCAACATCCGCGGTGCGTGCTTTATTTGATACGATTAAATTGACAATCATATCATTTACCTTACTAAGATTCAAACCTGAGAAACTGTCGGAAGCGGGAAAACACCAGGTCCATTGAAGCAACTTCAATCTCTGACTGTGTGGACACAACAGTTAATGACGGAACTAAACTCTGCTTATATGTCAATGACTCAAAGTCCCCGAGAAAATCATCGGTGCTTCTCTGAAGAGCTATCGAATTTCCCATTTTGATCCATTTACCATGGAATATTGTTCGATTCGAAGATATTTTAGCAGCATCAGCAGCTAACTTATTGTTCCCAGAGGAAGAATTTGACCACGGTAATGGAGGCAGACCATTTCGTTGAGAAACTGATTTGCCAAGGTGAGGATCAGTAGAATTCCTTGATGATGATGATTTTTCCAGCATCAGAAAGCAACAAATCCAAATCTTTCTGAGGAGGAAGAGAAAGGCGCTGCAACACATCTTTCGGCTGAGAGAATGGAAGATCAGCAACATTTGTCGAGATCTTTTCAATAGGCTCTTGAACCTTTAATATTGGAGAGGGAAGAAAATTACAACCAATCACATGGATAAAAAACGAGTGCCGAATATCGATTTACGTACTTGAAGTATATAACTACACAATATTCCAAATTGCCACATCTACCTTGTCAAAGGAAGGGAGCTCTGAGACGCAGCTATTCCCGTTTTCATTGTTGGTTTGCCCAATAGAAGAACTAGATGTTACCATGCTAGTTGAAACATGTGCAATGAAACTATCGTCAGTATCAACACATTTTTGGGCATGCATTACTTTTTTATCTTCAAGAACTAGGCACGCCTTTGCGAGCGTCTCCAACAGATTACCACTTGAGCCTGCAGCGTCTGTAGCTTTATCTGTGGCGATGTTTGGAAACTTGCAACTTCCATTAAGGAGCTCGTCCAAGGACAGCTCATCAATATGTCTTGTGATATCAAAAGCATCATGTTTAACCCATAAATTCCTGAATAACTTTCCATATTCAGATTTCTCAAGTAGAAAATTGCTTGAGAACATAGAATAAATAACCATGATCCATAAACAGCAGATATATAGATACTAATATCTGAATCTGTTGCATGGATCTTGCAACGCTAGACAGGAGAATAGCGAGCTGACAAAACATTGCAAAATAAATGGAGATCCAGTACAATGGAGTTCTATTGTATGGTGGCAGCCTAATATCTCCCAAGGCCGTCAAATCTTAGAACTACTTCAAGAGAGTTGTGGAAAACATGTGCTGCCCCTACCTACTAAAAACCATCAGCCTTTTGCGGAACCAATGCTTAATTTCTTTATACTACCCAAACATGACTACAATATGACACATGCAATAAAAAGTTAGCTGTAGAACGCATGCGTCAACCCTATTACGGAAGACAATTCCAAACAGCAATATGTTTGATATTTACGATACCAATTTCCTATACACCGTTCTGTTCCAGCACCTATATACCAAATGTCACAGATAAACATTGAATTGGGTATGAAATTGTTATCTATTTACCAAGGTAGTCATTTCCACCAGAAGCTGAGTGGAAGCCAACCAAACCATTCTTTAGAGAAAATGAATCACCCCTACTCTTCTGAGGTTTGATATTTCTCTTAAGCCCGTCGGCCAGTTGATGTGCTCTTAGGAATAATCAGTTGGTTTTATCTATACATAAGACAAAGATAAACAAACCCACACAACTATAAGCACATGCATCAGCAGACCTATTTAAAGGTGAAAATTACTGTGTAAGTCCAAATAGAGCAAAGGGATCCAACAATATGTTACAACGCAATACTGTAGCAGTTCATCATATTTAGTGGAATGAAAACATCTTGCCTAAACAAGGATAGTGCTCGTTATCAACAAGAGATTGTCAGATTGATTCTAGCATTTGCAATGTTGGAGAACCGAGAAACATCACCAAAAGATTGGTTCATCGGTCTCATCAATAAGGAGCATCATAGAAATACAAAACGGACGATTTCTATATACTTCCTCATACAAAATTATTGAATCACAGTACAGCTAATACCTGATACATCATATTTTATTGATATATACCTGAAAATTTACAACTTGCAGGAGATGAAGCAGATTCCGGATATAATCTGTTTGCATCTAGTAACCCAGCTTTGCTTTTGGAAAATTCAGCAGTTACCATCCCGGTCTCTTAGTGAACCCATCATTATATTTTAACAACCTACCAGCTTTCTGCACTTCAAATTTAGCATGTCGATCAAGAGTTAAATATTGAGAACTTCTATTGCCCAAACCACGTTCATTTGATGCATCGCCATCTCGCAAGTAGTGTTGAAGATTCTCTGCACAGCAATAAAAGGAAAGGAATCGTGCTCCAATAAGCAACTAAAGTTACATTCATCACTAACAGAAAAATAATCTAAACTCATTTCACCATTGACTTGCCATATTTTCCAATGTACTGCTCCGGCACCAAACAGAAACTGTGACTCCTCACTCAGTACTAACCGTGAATAAAACATTATCCAAAAAAGATGACACCTTTAAAACATATTTTTCCTTTTTCCACTTTCCCTTCCATTAGATAATGAAAGTCCTCACAGATCTAAACACAGAAAATCAATTATTTAATTTCTTCTTTTTCCTAAAAAATCCCGAAGAAACTGAAAACCAAGAGGCACAATCGTCCTAACTGATCCAACAAAACAACATCAAAACATAGGGGTTAATCGATTAGTATCACCTCCTTTAGCTTCCCTCCCCGTCACGCTGCTTCCGAAGCCCTCAGCTGATGCCATGAGCCTCTCTGCAGGAAAAGATACCTCCATTTACCGCCAGGTCAGCAAATCCCTAGAAATCCTCCAAAATCCATCGATTAATTAAAATCCCTGCAAAACCTCTAGACGAATATCACGGGCGAAGAAGAGAGACAAAAGATCGAGAAATCCGCCGACAAAAAGGTAATTCGAGTGAAAAAGAACGTTGCGGCTGAGAGACTCGAGGGAGTTTAGGGCTCACGATGAGAACGAGGGTTGAGAGTTGAGAATATTTATAGTTTTCGGGATTCAGATAAAAAAATGAGCGAGGGAAATGTTTAGGTGTGGGCGGCTCCACTATACTACTATGTATCCTCATTGTCCTCTCATTTTTCCCCACGTGCTTTCATTCAGTTTCTGGGTTAATAATGTTTTAGGGCTATTTTACTTTATTTGGGTTTATATGGGCCTTAGGAGATATTAGGCCCATTACAAATGACACCTTAATGAGCCCATACATTATTATAATTATTTTTATCAATTTTTAAAAAAAGTGACAGCTCATTCGTTGTTGAAGTGGTTGTCAAACCTTAGAAAGTCAACCAATCACACGATTCAACGCTTCAGTCAGAAACAAACTCAACATCATCCACAGTAATAAAATAAAATATATATATATCTACGTGTGTGTGTTGTGTGGTGTGCCTACTATATAGAGTGCGAGGCAGAGAATCATCATCCTCCATCCCTTTGAGTTGTATTGAAAGAAGACTCAGATCTAAATACAGCGGTATTCATATGTAATAATGGAGGATCACAAGAACATTATGAACAGTTGTTCATCGTCTTCCTCGAGAGTATTTATTGCTGGTTCAGGATTATACCAAGAAGAGGACAGATCAAATCGAGGATAGCATCAGCGGCTCTTCACACCATTGCTTCAATAATCACAAGAGCTTCTTTTCATCACCATTAATGAAGTTTAACATCTTTCCATCGTTGGCTGTTTATTTTAAGTTCACTTCCTTCTAGAACGTTCCGCGGAATGTGATTCGTTGTTGATGAAGCATGTGTAAGTTGCAACAAACATACGATACTTCTGTATTCATTACACAAACTGCAACACAAATGTTCACAGTACATACGTAATACATGTAAGAACTATTTGGATTTAACCAAATCCAAGCTGAAATCCCAGAGTTTCTTGGCCAGCTCAGCATCCTTAGCATGCGAAGTTCGGTCGCATACATTACTATCTGCAAAATATTCGCCGCTCACTCCCTTAACCTGAGGATGAAGAGCTACATAGCAAGTAGTATCGCAGCTCCCTAATAAGAAAATCGACAAATTACATGTTAGAAAAAGAGTTAGAGAAAAGGACACTTAAAGAAGGTGAAGACATTATTACAGACCTGAGGAATGTTCTTGAGGACATACTTGCCAACCCAGTTAACCAAGCTATAGAAACGAATACGTTGTCAGTAATAACCCATGCATTTGATCCTTAAAGAAAAAAGAGTTAACGCTCGACCACCTTCAACAATACTATGATGTCGGACAAGGTTGGTTGCTATTGTCCCAGGATGCAAAGAGTTTGCAGTTATCGATATCCCTTCTTCTATCGATCGTTGTATATCAGAGTATCATATTTGTGAAATACTAATGTCATTATATGATGTTAGAAAAAATCAGCTTAGGTTACCTTGAAACGCCTGCTAGTTCGTTCGCATGGAGTATGTTGGCGAGCTTCGATTGCCCATAAGCACGGTAGCTGCTGTAACTGTAGTAGAGCACATAATAACAGCAGATTCATCAGCAAACGCAAGGGCTTAAATAAAATCTGCGTGTTATTTCAAGAAATGCAGCAAACTCGGTTCATTACAGCCTACCTCGAACTGTCGTTGATTTTATCGAAACGAATCCCTTCTCCATACGCAAAACGATGTGCCTCAGATGGACGTTCACGATTCTTCCTTCTATTTGGCTCTTATGAGCGGTGGTTTTCATGTTATCCAGCAAAAGTTCGGTCAGAAGAAAATGGCCTGAAAAGGAGAAGATTTAGCACAGTTATTTCAAGATATTACAAACTTCTTGAATTAAGGTCAAAGCACATAGGCCCAGGCTTAAATACGTACCAAGGTGATTAGTTGCAAACTGCAGTTCAATGTTGTCTTGAGAAGCATGAAGGGAGGAGCCATCACCCCTGCGTTGTTACTTTCGAACGAAAAAGATAAACGTAAGATTAATGTAGCAACCTTAAGCCAAATCGACTGTTAATGGCTGATGAAAAAAGTAAAAATGAATCGAGAGAGAATTGAAGGGACGTGCGAGAATATGCTCTGATGGTTAAGATATTCACTCACATGAGAAGATTCAGAGGAAGGCCCGAGGAGTTGTACTCCGATGCAAACTTTCTTACAGATGCTAAAGAACTGATCGAGAGTTCCATGACGTCGATTTTGGCTTCGGGGATCTCTTTGATTATCGTTTCTCTAACCTTTTCGCCGCTCTCTCCACGTTTCGTACTGCCATTATTACATGAACGCCACACTTTGCGAGGATTCGAGTGGTCTCCGTACCAATACGCTCGAAGCTCCTGAATTTACGCATCGATCGACAAAAAAAAAAGATGAAAAAGAAACACTAAAATCCAGCATTTGACAAGGAAAACTTACCAGTTGCAACTTCAACAAAATCAAAATAATCGAAACCCAACAACCACATTAGCAGAAACAGATGAAAAAACAGCCTATAGTTATATCGATCATGTTCCTATACATTATCGATCCACGAAGTAGTCCATGAAATTATGAGTGTTGTGATTGTGAATCATGATATATAAGCAGAAGGAAAGGACTTTGCACCCATGAAAGGCTCACATCAGCCAAGAGGAAACAAAAAGGCAAAAAAAATCACCAACAAACTAGAAGAAGGGAAAAAAAATGCAATAAATCATCAGCTGATTCAAGTTAACAACAGCCAACAGATAAGAACAGAGTATTCAAGCATCATTTTCCAAGAACCCTGATAGTATAACCCAATAAGAATAACTAATCGGAAATCAAAGGAAAGATAGGAAATTGCAAGATTAATTTTGAAGTGGAAAAAAAAAAGAACCAGTGACTATCGAAGTGAGGCCAGAGCCATCGATTCCTCTTGCAACTTGTCAGCAGTTGAGCTTGCTGAAAATCCTGAAGGGCCCTTTCTTCCTAAAATCCACATATCTTCTGTTGCCTTATTCTTTCCTCTATCAAAGTGTATTAGTTCGATTCAACAAACGAGTAAAACAAATTGTTAAAACTGTATATAAATCAGCTTTACCAGAGAGAGAATGAACGAGAGGACGAATGTTCTATCAATCAATTGATGTGATGTGATGTGATGTGATGTGATGTGCTGCTTGTTGCATATGAACGCCTATAACAAGAACATAGGGCTTTCAGACCATCCTGAACAATGAGCATCGTAATTGGGCTTCTGTTATGAAATAATGTGGTGGGTTTTTTCTAAAGGCGCGATTTTTGACGTCATTACATAAAGATCAATCGATGTATCTAAATCTTGTCGTATATGCAGAAAAGATAAAGCTCGTTTCTTTATCACTCTTCTTTCGTGTTCTTTTACGATGGTCGATGCGGAAATTATGGACAAGTGAAAATTGTTGCGATTTTGGTCCCTACAAGGACGAACATGTTTGGCCTCCTACGAGAAACTGTAGTAAAAACAATCTAAGCACTTAAAAACGAGCTTTGTATATCTATTCGAAGTTCAGATGTTAACAGTTTACTTGTTTACACTGGATACGAGGCAGAATTATCAATCTACACGTAACGTAAAATAATAGCTTCCTAATATACACGAGACTATATTAGGATATTCAGATAACAAATGATTCAATCTTTTATGTTAGTTGTGCTCATTTCAAACGTGAGATGTAAATCGATTTCTATATAGAATGCTAGAAATAGGGAATTGTCACACAACCTATCGTCATTGCCTATTATTGTATCACCACGAGAAAGCAAAGTCGATAAGATCGAACTGGTGGAATAAAAATAAACATATCCAATGAGGAAAAAAGATGCATCTTGATTATGATTTCATAACGTCATTTTTATGATAATTTTATCTTGTTTACATAATATATATATATACCGGTCTTCGGAAATTTGAGTGACTATATGTTATTATAATAAGGAAAATGAAATGTGCTCATTTCAAACGTGAAGGCATCTTTGTGCACTGCTCAAGTAAAACTTGGATTATATTATTTATTCCTCTCAAGATAATGATGAACCCAAAGTACATAATCCGTTTAATAAAAAAAAGAAACAAATGAAATAGACGACATACCTTTTCTGTTGTACGTTATTAGAAGTGCATTATTTATTCGGTTGGTTTAGCGTATTATTAAACTAATATGAATGGAACGTTCAATATAGATGGCTTTTCTTCTATATATATATAGATGGATACCGATAGAGTATATTTTAACAGACGATTTAAGAAGTGCTAAAGCTTTTCATAGTACTTCTATTACATATGACAAAAGTACAACCTCTTTCTTCTTCTTCTTCATCTTCACATCACTTATCAATTAGAGAAACATACACTGTATGGTTAAAATCCCTTGTATTCCATGGCAATGGCTGCACCATCTTCAATTCGAAAGGCGAAGTTGCTTTTCGAGTAGATAATTACCAGCAAAAACACAGCAGAAAAGTAGTTCTCATGGACTACGTTGGCAACATTCTCTTCTCACTACATAGAAAGGTATTGCGTACCTTCACATTATATACACACATATACATGAAAACCAACTATCTCAATATAAACCGAGTTCTAAGATCTTTATTTTTTACACTTTTTTTTACCCCCTCATAGCAGAATCTGGGATTTTTGAAGTGCTGGGAAGGATTTAACCATAACGACAAGATCAAGCCACGGTTTCAAGTTAGAAGAATCATTATAAGATACTGAGCAAAGACGTAACTTTCTTGGTCACTCTATCATGTGGGAGCTGTTATAAATCTCAGGGCTCGAAGGAAAAGCATCGTTTAAGATCCTAAGCTTTGAAGGGCAGCTCTTAGCAGAGGTACTTAGTTTCATACAATTTCTCTTACAATGGAATTTAATAATGATTTTGAATTCTGAAAGTGTGCAACTATAAATTCTAATAACGTTGTTTCGTATGTCTTTCTGCGCAGGCCATGCATAAGCATTCTTCATCAGGAGTTGTATTGGGAGACGATGTACTAAGATTAGTGTGGAGCCTCAAGTAGATCAAGCAATGATCATGGCCATTGTCATTGTGTATGGAATGATGAAGAATAAGATATAAATAACTTCGCTCCGAAGAGGTCAACAATTTCCTCTAACAATGGCAGCTTCCCACTCATGATCGTCAACACTACGATGATTGATGAAGGCCATCTCTGAATGAAGAAAATACTGCTATGAATATCACCAACACATGTTTGAATAAGACACAAATCTTCAATAGTATAACAACAGAGCAATTCACTCAACTAAAATGCCAGTGATTCAGCTTATTCGCCATCTTCAAGACCATATCTTGTGATTCACTAGCCAGTGATTCGAGCTGATCATGACTTCATCACAAAAGCTACTAAGGAGTGTGCCTTAGTATCCAAAGTGCAATAGGGAATCTCAAGCTTTTGTGATTTTATCGAACATCTTTTTTATATTTTCCTGTCGTGGTTGAGCATGGCGCTCACGCTCTCAACGACCAGAACAATCTAAAGAGAAAACGTACGTTAAGAATGGAAGAAGTCATAAACATCCTACGGTAATAATAAGCTTATTGTTAAGTTAAGTTAAGGAATCGACGGGGAAAGGTATACACCTGAAAGCAAGCGTACGCCATAGCAGTTGCAAAGTAGAAGTTGGCATTTCCAGTTCCCTGATAAAAAAAAAGAAATTAGATTAAGGTTTACATTACATAATATTCCCCAATAAGAAAGGTTTACTCGTGAAAAGAGAGGCTACGTACCCTCCAAATCCACAGATTGTGCATTACAGGACTCAGAAGTGAAATACCGACGAACCCACAGAAGAGGAAGAAGGAAATTTCATTTCTGTACGTTGCATAGATGATCAGAAATCAATGTGCTACGACTATAAAAAATACGAGTAATACATGAGAGCAACACCAAGAGACAAGCCAACCTGCTAAATCATTGACGAATAGAGCCAGCAAACTCAAGTACAAAGCCGAATCTCCTACCTGATTAGGGTAAGAATGGTCAATGAGCCTTCATAAAGAATGCCTCTTACGAGCCCAGAAAGAGAATTTGTATGTGCTTGTGGAGTGTGTGATGGAAATGACGAGGCAAACAAGTAATAAACGTATATGAACTCACCGAAGGATAAGACTTCAGCATTGAAGAGATGGCCAAGTAAACAAAGGCCAAAAACAAGGGTCTATGATTTAGTCGTATGGCCAAAGGCAGTACCATGAATAGGATGTTTGCATGGAAAACCATTAGGAAAAAGTTCCTGAAGAAATCAAACACCTCGGCGAAGAAGTACCTGTAACAATTAAGCAGAAGAGTTACACAGGCGGAAAAGAAGGAAGAAATTGCACGGCAGTACTAACCATAGACACCTATGTTCGGAGACAAGTCTTGTATGGTAAGGATAATCCATAAGTCCTGCAAAACAAAACAGAGTGATGCACATTGAAAAGGAGAAGCATATATTACACCGACACCATAAAACGTTCAAAACAAATAGAATGCCGGAAAGTCGAAATAATAAACATATATTAAGCTAGATAATATAATAAGATTCGGCAGCTTCCACATTATGATGTACCTCTTAAACATCTCTCGGAGGCCACCATAGTCTTTCAGAGAAACTGCACATAATATTAACACTAAGATGCCCAGAGCAATGCCCACAAAAGGAAGACAACAACTCTCTGCCAACGTATATCAGTAGTATTATTGTTTGGCAATGATTGAACATGATCAGTCGGTCTCTCTTCCCTTGCTCTTAAAATATTATGCTGAAACAGTTTTCTTGGAGGCCTATCCACACCAAAGCCTAATAGAAATATTACCTGAAATAGAAAACAGGCATTCAAAGGAAAAGAGTGACCAAATAGGTTCCTAAGTGATATGGCAATAACAGAGTCTTTTCAGTTTTGTGCAATAATCCTTATGGGGAACTTACCGGTATTACCAAAACCAAGGGATAAAGAGACAAATGTGAAGCAACAACCCATCCCAACGCTGCCAATGATATTATTCCTGGAATATTGTGGAAAACGGACACAGAATGATAACATAAGATCAATAACCCATTATATTTGCTCAAACATCAATATAAAAAGCGGTGCTAACAACAAAATGAAGATGGGGACACCTACCTGCTGATGCCCGTAAAGTGACAAGACAATGAAGAGATTCTCGATGGGTGATGTGTTACCACCAACACAAGAGACGATTGTGAAGGGTTCCACAGATAGACGAGAGCAGCTATATCACCAGCCGGCAGGATCTCTAAAGACAATGATAAATCATCACAAAAATTTCCATAAAGATACTTGAATTCAGAAAAATTGGTCGCATTGAACTTATATTTACCCATATCTTCAAAAATTTATTTAGGCCTAACACATTTAAATTTCGAGCATGTTCTGCTTCAAGACGATGCCCAGTTGCACGGATGAGAAGTGACGTGAAGAGATCTGCAATCACAGAAACCAGACTACATCCAAAAATACGTTGAATTCTACAGATTGATAGACGAATAGATATATAACATATGAAGTATCATTAGACACACACAGTTATAGTAAGTAAAAGAGATCGAAATTATGCATACGATAGAGAAAGAGTCGAAACCTGTACAATAGTGACCGATAGTAATCCATTTCTGCAAGTGCATAATAAGATTAATCACCAAATACTCTGTGAATCATCATAGCAGTAAGTTTTTTTTAACAAAATAAAAATTACCTTTCGACCGTGAGAGGACCAAGTACAGAGAGCATCAAAGTGATCCATGATACATCGAACCTGCTCGGCACAGATAGGATTGTAATTAATCAAAAAATAAAAATGTACACTAGATTCTACACTCCTCAAGCGCTCAGGTTCCGTCTAACCCATATCTAAGTACTATCTCTATTTCAAGAGTAACAAAGAGGCAACTTTTTGCACTAAACTCATGAACTACTTACCAGAATACGGAGACATCGACAGCTTCTTCAACCAGTAACCCTCAGCCACTGCCACATAATCCCACAATTAGCAAAATCATGAAACTTTTAACACAGTTGAACATTCAAACACACTGAGCCCAGATCAAACACACGGATACAGATGGGTATTTACGTCTTCGAAGGCTGGTTATCGGAGTTGAGACTTCAGGCCGAGACGAGAGGTTTAGGGTTTTAGAAGATCCACAGAGAACCAATCGAACTGCAAGGGAAACCACTGCCCAGTTCCAAAACCCAATCTTCCTCATTCGTTTAATTCGAGTTTCACCGTTATCCTCCATTGATGATGAGCTGAAATGAAATGCTTTCCGATCGGAAGCTGAAAGTGGTAGAGCTTAAATATGGCGTCGCTTCAACGAACAGCCGATTCGTAACGCGCGTGTTAGTCACGCGATATAGTTAATTACGTTTGACCCACCCTCCAAACTATAAATTACTCCCTTGTCCTAAATGTTTATAACATTTGGAATTTGGCACGAGAATTAAGAAAATGAATATTTTTAATAATATAGTACAATTAAAAGGTAAAAAAATGTATATTTTGACACGTCTTTTAAGAATATTTAATATTATTATATTGATTATTTGTGATAGTTTTTTTTGCTAAACAAGAAAATGTACAAAAGATGTGGACGCCCAATTTAGTAAAACGTATAAAATGATTTGGGACGGAACGTTCTATTCTTATTTCACAATTACCTTCGACCCTAATAAGTTAAAATCGTTTCTTCCACGTCCACCACGTTACAGTGCCCACTGCCCAGTAATACTGAAGCAAATCTTGAACAATCAGAATTACTTGATCGACCAAGCGAGAATTCAGAACTGAAAGATTTCTTATTAAGAGAAATTTGATCTGAAAAATACAGCATAAAAGTGACTTGGCTACACGCTTAAATACAATTACTATCTGTTAATAATCAAAAGAGACCCTAAAATAAAATACATTTACAAACTGGTCCCTGTGTATAAACAAATGCTCTGCTCTTCAACCTCGCATGATCAAGCTCAGTTCTGATCTTCATATCCTTCTTTATGTAACTCCAATACCTCCCCCCCCCCCCCCCCCCCCCGCAAGATGGACGGTATATATTCAGAACGGCCATCTTGGATAAAAGTCGAGTTAGGATGGGCTGGAAGTGGTTTAGTAAACAAATCAGCTAATTGAGCTTCACTGTGAACTGGTAAAGCCTTATATTTCCAGACTTGATATGATGCCTAATGAAATGGCATTCTAGCTCTATATGTTTACTCCTTTCATGGAATTTCGGATTTGTGGCCAACTGATGGCTGACCGATTATCACAATAAACGATCGGAGTTCGGTCAGAAGGAAAACCAAGTTCGAGCAGCAGCTGTTTGAGCCATAGAACTTCACTGGTCACGGTCCCTAAAGCTCTATATTCTGCCTCTGTTGAAGACCTCGCTATAGTGCTTTGTTTTCTCTTGGCTCTCCATGAAATCATTGAATCCCCAAGGAACGTGCAATAGCCCGTCACCGACTTCCTCGAATCTGGACAGGTGCCCCATCCGAATCTGAGAAGGCCTTTAGCTGCAAATCAGAAATTGAAGACATGAATAAACCTTGTCCATAGTGAACTTGAGATACCTGAGTAAATGATGCACATCATTAGATGAGGTGCTCTTGGATCACTAATATATTGACTGAGTTTGTGGACCGCAGAAGTTATATCCGGCCATGTGAAAGTTAGGTATAAAGTCTGCCAATAAGCCTCCGATACTGCGTCGGATCTGCCAAGGGTTCTCCTTCTAAGGCTGAGATCTTAGTTCTTGGGTCATCGGTGTTGATATCGGCTTAGAATTTAAGTAGCCCGTTTCTTCAAGTAGTTTGATGGTGTACTGCTTTTGTGAGATGTAGATTCCCTTATCTTGTCTTGCCACCTCCAAGCCTAAAAAATATTTCAAGGTTCCTAAATCCTTGAGCTTGAAAACACCACTCAGATGTTGTTTCGCAGCTTCTATCTCTGTCAAAGATGGGCCTGCAAATATCATGTCGTCAACATAAACAAGTATAATGCAAAGATTTACACCTGAACCTTTCAGGAATAGCGATTGATCACACTGTCCCTGCTTGAAACCGAACTTGTACAGAACTTCTGATAGCTTGGAATTCCATTGCCTCGAAGCCTGTTTTAAACCGTATATAGATTTCTTTAATTTACACACAAGCTTTTGTCTGTTGTCTTGCATCGGTTCAGCGTGATATCCAGGGGGCAAATCCATATAGACCTCCTCCATTAGATCGCTATTTAAAACGCATTATTTACGTCCATTTGAAAAAGATGCCAGCCTTGAGAAGCTGCTAGAGATAACACCACCTTTATGGTGCTAGATTTGCTACTGGGGCAAATGTATCGATATAATCAACACCTTCTTGTTGATTACATCCTTTGGCGACTAAACGCGCCTTAAACTTTCTATTGCACCATTTGAGTGATGTTTTACTTTGTAAACCCATCGACATCCAATGGATCGCTTTCTATTAGGTAATGGGACTACGGACCAAGTCTTGTTGTCTTCCAATGCCTCCAACTCTTCCTTCATAGCCTCTCTCCCTCAATATACTTGACTGCTTGATGATAATATTGAGGCTCAAGGTAGTAGAAAGAGTTAATGCAAATTTCTTATAATGATCTGATAATCTGTTATAAAACAGAAACTTGAAATAGGATAACGAACTTTAGATGTATTGAAGACTGACAGTAATAATCATCAAGTAGGATGGTCTCTTAGTGGCTCTAGAAGATCTTCTAACCTGTTGATGATCGTTATACAAATTCATATTATCTGAAATATTAGGAACATCATTAGTACCAGAATCAGTGGTGGAAGGTTCCAGCTGAGGCGAAACACTTGGTTCTATGTATTCTGAATCAGAATCAGCGGTGGAAGGTTCCAGCTGAGGCAAAACACTTGGTTCTATGTATTCTGCATCTGATCCTTCTTTACCCTGAGTTCGACATTCATCAACGGCTTTGGGAATGACAAAATCAGCAATATCACCAGCTGCCCCTTCATCAGACATATCCCTGAATGGAAAAATATGCTCATGGAATTTGACATCCCGGGTCACAGAAACTTCCCGAGTGTCCAAGTCAAGCACTTTGTAACCTTTTACCCCATTAGATAGCCTATAAGACACAAGCTTTAGCTCTAGGCTCAAACTTGGTTCTATTGCCTGCCAGGTAGAAACGTAACATAAACACCCAAAAGACCTTAAATCTGAGTAGTCCACTGATTTTTGATATAAGATCTCATAAGATGATTTAAAATTCAGCACTCTGTTATGAGAAATGTTGCTGTAAGAAACACACTCATTCCAATAAACTAAAGGTATTTTTAGAATGAAAATATAATGCCCTAGCAACATTTAACAGATGCCTGTGTTTCCTTTCCACAACCGCATTTTGTTGTGGTGTGTGCACACATGAGAATTGATGAAGTGTTCCCTTGCTTTTCAAGAACTCTGTGAATTTGAGTTCAGGTGCATTGTCTGATCTAAGCACCTTTATCTTAGTATTAAACTGATTTTCTATCATATTGAAGAAGAAAGGAAACCATTAGAGACATCAGATTTGTTTTTCAGCATAAAAGTCCAAGTTTATCTAGTATGGTCATCACTAGTGTTAGAAATACTTATGTGATGCGTGTGCTGTGACATGAAAAGGTCCCCATATATCACAATGCACAAGATCAAATGCTGAGCATGCTATACTGTTTTGAGGATAAAAAGGCAATCGAGTCTGCTTGGCTAAAGGACATATTTTGCAAAAATCATGCGGATCAGAAAGAACTTGACATTTCAAATTCTGTCTTAATTTATTCATTACATGGTGTGATGGATGCCTAATCTACTATGCCAAACATCCAAAGAAACTTTGCATCCAACCAAACTTGACGGTAAATTTTTACTAAACAGCAACAGGAAAAGATACAAGATCAGTAGCATTTAAAACATATAATCCATCAACTCTATCACCCTTGCCAATCATCAACTTCTGAGTTGAATCATGTATGACGAAGCGATCACTAAAGAAGGTTAGGACAACATTATTTGAAGCAGTTAAGCAGCTCACTGAAAGCAAACTGAATTTAAATTGCGGAATATACAATACTTCAGATAAGATTAATTTATGTCCTATCTTAACTTCTCCTGCTAAACATACTTTCACAGATTCATCATTAGGCAAAGTAACATACACAGGATCAATACGATGTATGATTGAAATGCTTCAGAACAACAGCTTATATGTCTTGACGCGCCTGAATCTACAACCATATTTTGTCAGAAACTAGTGAAGGTATATTGAAAGATAAACACAAACCTCTTTTACCAGTTGTTGACTGTTGTGATTGGTAAGGCTGATGGGTATTAACAGCAGCAGCTGGCCTGTTAATCAGCATTTTAGTTGCTGAAGTCGTTGTGATCTTAGCTGTTGAACAAAATTATCTGCCACTGGTGGAAATCCATGTAATCTGTAACATGTTTCAGCTGTGGCCCAAATCTGCTGCAATGGGTGCAAAAGGGCTTTCCTCCTTCCTTCTTGGGGTTGAAAGATGGCTTCCTAGGTGGTTGATAAACATGAGGACAACGGCCGTTGTTAGGTCTTTAGTCAAGAAGGACATATGCTGTTCTATGTCTTCTTGATTGTTGACAGAACTAGAATTGATCGATCTCTGCCTTTCATCTATGTCTGTGTGATGTAGGTAGAATGGGTGAAGTTGATCATCCATTGAGAGAACTGATGGTGCGGTGATCTTCTCTCCTTCTGGCATTGAAATTACACCAGATCTCAAGAAATTGAATTGTCTGATACTAGATGAATTAACAAATGCCTTGAACGCTCTTGTTCGCAATGAGACAGACACTGCGCTGATTCAGAGACGAGAAACAGACCAGTCTTGAAATTGAATCTGATCGTGATCCAAAGGAAGCGTATCAACAATACTCTCTGATACCATGAAGCAAATCTTGAAAATCAGAAATTACTTGATCGACCAAGCGAGAATTCAGAACTGAAAGATTTCTTATTAAGAGAAATTTGATCTGAAAAATACAGCATATAAAAGTGACTTGGCTACACGCTTAAATACAATTACTATCTGTTAATAATCAAAAGAGACCCTAAAATAAAATACATTTACAAACTGGTCCCTGTGTATAAACAAATGCTCTGCTCTTCAACCTCGCATGATCAAGCTCAGTTCTGATCTTCATATCCTTCTTTATGTAACTCCAATGAATACTTTGATTAAAGGGCCGTAGATTTTGGACAAGTTGAATAAAGTGACATGTCGATCGCTGAAGATAACATGTCTGGGATATTCCCAGAATCGGCCATGGCTTTGGCCCAGGTGGAAGATTGTGATAAGGTTTGAATTTTCTGAGGATTTGAGGAGATTATAAATTATGGAGGAGATGGCGATTACTATGGCTGTAATCACAAGATAGTTGAGCTCTCTTTCGAACTGTTCAGCCATGGGAACTTGAGAGAGTTCTAATTTTTCATATGGATAAAAAGAAGTATGTGTGGTTGAACGATAATACGAAAAATTATTGTAATAAGATAAGGTTGAAGATTAAGTGACTCGTCGCTACTATGAATCTTATCGTCATGCAAGAAAACTCTAAATTATAGTCGTCCTTCCACTTAATATTGAAATGGCCGTTCGATTGTGTAGAAAGGAAAAGAAAAAAACTCACATACTATTGTATTTCATGATATAGACACGTGATAAAAACTCAATTGTATTGCTTTTGTTACGACAATTATATTATGGACACATGCATAAGAACTATTACATAGGTCGTCGTCCTTCGATTTTTATTTCATTCGATTCATTCATCTCCTCGACTTGGGAATCAACATCAAAGGATGTTCCATCTCCATCGTAATACCAAACTTCTCACTCATATCAATCTCATTCCCACGAGAATAACCCAATCGGAGAAGTGAATCAAAGCAGCAAGGATCAAGGAACATTCCTAGCAACCATTGGCATCCCGGGGCAAATCCTTCGACCCGACCCGAACGGCAAGAACTCGAAATCGCTCCCTTTAAAATCAATTCCCATCTTCATAACCTTTCCGGGTCGTACTCCAACGGGTCGACCCACGAACAGGGATCGCGCCCGATGGCCCACGCATTGACTAGAATCTGAGCGTCTTTGGGGATTGTGGTTTCATGACTTGGCATTCTTCGATGGCTCGGTGAGGTAAGAGGAGAGGCGCCGGCGGGTGTAGCCTTAGGGTTTCTTTTAGGCAAGCTTGAAGATAAGGTAATTCGTTTAATAAGTGGGAGTTTTTGGGAAATTCTTGATTTATTTCTCGGTCGATTTCTTGTCGTACTTTCTTCAGTAGCTCGGGATTTTTCAGCAGTTCTGCTAAAGTCCATTCTATTGTTGATGTTGTTGTGTCTGAGCCAGCCACGAACATTTCCTGTTAGAATTAAGGTAACATATTAAAATAACATAGTATCATCACTTTACTACTCAATAAATTAGCAGAGAAATGCTTACTTAAATGATAAATCTCGTCATATATACTGATCATTAACTAAACATTCGTGCATTAATGTACCCAAAAATTTCAATTTCATGATAAGAAAACAAAGACTGTCATTATTACCGTAAACAACATGGTTATCTGATCATTAGTAAGATCATTGTCGAGGAGAGCATCCAAGAAATCATGGCATCTACTGTAAGAAGAACCATCATCATTAGCTCTGGCCTTTCTCCTCTCATCAATGACAGGTTCCCAAACGCCTCTCAGCCTCGCATAAACGCTTCGCAGCTTCTTCTTCAAACCTTGGACATCGAATCTGCTGAAAATGGGAAAAAACTCCGATAAATTAGGAGAAGCTAAGAGCTCGGTGAGCTCCCTCGAAACCGCCTTGATGGAGCCATCGCTGACGTTAATCTCTTCTGCTTCTTCCAAGTTTATGAAACTCCGAGACATCATAGCATTCCCTAAGATGTTAAAAACCAATGCGAAGACGATCTTCGATACCTTCAAAACCCTATTTTCTCTTCCCCTCAGAAAACGGATTAGCTCGCTTATGTTCTCCTCTCTCAGTTCTGCCTGCGATTCGATGGCTTTGCTAGAGAAAAGCTCAGTTCTGCAGGTTGTTCTTACAAGCTTCCAATAATCGTTGCAATCTTCCGTCCATGCAAAGGAAGATTGGTTGAGCTGAGACTGCGCGAACGGCACCGAGCGAGGCACGTGCCTGCCTGAAAAAATCCGATTTTCGATTGAGTATTCTCTGGCAGATTCCGGCGACGATGCGACGATCAAGGCTGTGTGCTCAACCTCAGATACATCAATGGGCGTGGATTTTGGACAGATTGAGTAGGCTGACGTGGGGGCTCGCCGCCGAGGCCATCTGTGGTATGTTGCCGACGATCGGCCATCGCTTCGGTCCCGGCGGAAGACGACGACGGTGAACTGATTCTGCAGAGGATTTGAAGAGATTGAAGACTAAGTATACGGTGATAATGGAGAAGATGATGATGATGCTTATTGGAAGTAGAAAAT
>JAPQWV010002015.1:0-66375 GCA_027422505.1 Craterostigma plantagineum | reverse complement strand
GGGAATAATCTCCACACTTTGAGTCGCTCAAATTGATTGGTTTCTTCCTGCATGGCTTGTATCCAGTCTGGATCAGCTAATGCATCTTCGAACTTACTTGGGTCGTTTTGACTTAGAAAGCAGGCATAGAGATTTCGTTTATTGTTGAGCAGCGAGTGCTTATTCCTTGTTTCTATCTTCGATAATTTGAGACGTTGGTTGAGTTCTCGTCCATTTCCTTGTGTGGGGAAGTGGTTGAATCGATTCTTCAATGTTTGGTTCCTCGCTCATTTCAGTTTCGTGGTGCCAGAAATCTCAATGGGGGTTTGAGCTTCGCGTCCTGAATTATTTGTTGGAGTATTCTCTATGTCTTCGCTGTTAGTTGGCTGAGGGGTAATGGTGACTTGAGATTGGGTACTGAAGTCATCTCGTTGTTTGAGGAGGGTCTAATTGTGGACGAAGGCATAGGTATATTTGATCAAACAGGAGATCCAGCTCGTCTTCATTGAATGTTTGAGAAGTAGACGGTCTTTCCTGTGGTGGAGAGTTTTTGTTGATCTTCTGTCAACACTCTTTGGGTGGCGCTTCATCGAACGTAACATTTGCACTTTCCATGACTGTTCGTTTTGTGGTAGGTAAACTCTGTATGCCTTTGACTCGACAAATATCCAATGAATATCCTTCGATTTCTTAGGATCAAATTTTCCTCGATCTTCTCTATCATTTAAAATGAAGCATTTGCAGCCAAAAACTCGAAGAAATCCGATATTGGGTATTCTTTTGTTGATGAGCTCGTATGGAGTCTTCCGAATCTTTTGTGGAATGCTAGTTTTGTTCTGTGTGAAATAGGTTGTGTTGACAGCTTCGGCCCAGAGAAAATGAGGAAGTTTTGACTGTATTAGCATTGTACGAGCTGCTTCAACCAGGCTACGATTCCTTCTTTCCACGACCCCATTCTGTTGGGGTGTCCTAGCTGCTGAGAATTGCTGTAGTAGAAGTTGTCAAGCAGTTGATTTTTGAACTAGGTTTCATTGTTAGTTCGTATCACTTGAACGTTGCATTCTAGTGAGTTCTGAGTTTTCTTCACAAAATCTATGATCAAGTCAGGCATCTCATCTTTCGTCCTAAGGTATCTTGTCCACGTAGAGTAATCACCACGATCAGCAAAATGTATTTTCGTTCGTTGATGCTTTGTACTCTCATGGGTCCACACAGATCCATGTGTAGTAGTTCTAGTGGTCGAGAGGTTGAAGATACGAGCTTTGTCTTGTGTGATGCTCTTTTCATTTTCCCCACTTCACAAGCGCTCTGCAGAGGAGTTCCTTGTGATACTTCAAGGTTGGTAATCCACTAACTAGTTTGTCAGTGTATAGTCTATTCAGCGTTTTGAAGTTGAGGTGGGACAGTATTTGATGCCAAAGGTCACTTTGTTGAAGTAAGTTCTTTGTCATGAGACACAGTTTGGAGGAGGGTTGAGTAGTTTTCAAATTGATGGTATAGAGATTTGTCTTCCTTGTTCCGTTAGGAGCTCTCGACCACCTTCATCAGTAATACTACAACCTGAGCATGAAATTTAACATTTAGTTGTCTGTCGCAGAATTGATCGATGCTGAAGAGATTGTGACTGAGACACTCGACGTATGAGACTTCCTGATTGTTAGGGTTGTCATGAATTAGGTTGCCATGTCCTAAGATAGGGGCTGCGTGATTGTTTCCAAAGCGCACATTTCCACCGAAGCGTTTGGTGTAGTTGCCCCATAGCTCTTTTCTTCCAGTCATATGTGTAGAGCAACCAGAATCAAGTATCCACACATGACAGATCTGTAAAACGTATTAATGGGATTTAGGTACCCATTTAGGACGGGTCCTCCCTTATTAGTTTTATAGTCTATGTATTCCTTTCTTACGGGTCTATTTCTAAGGTCAACGCTAGATTTATTTATGACTCTAGATGATTGCTTAGGAACCCAGATCTTTCCTAATTCCTAGAGGATGACATAGATTCGTCCATGCTCTAAGTTCTTGTTTTGTAACCCAGATGCTACGCATTCCTATAGCTTTGACTTTCGTTTCAGTTTTTATGGGACTTTGTTTTGTCAACATGTCATTTTCTTTCGTCAGGTTTGAATCCTGACTTGAGGGACGGTGGTGATGCTCCCTTGTTCGTTGCTGGCGTTTGCTGATTGTTATTGAGCATTTAAGATAAAAGCATCATCATGGCAGGAATAGAAGTTACGATACTTAGTTGTCGTT
This sequence comes from Craterostigma plantagineum, assembly GCA_027422505.1. Taxonomy (NCBI): domain Eukaryota; kingdom Viridiplantae; phylum Streptophyta; class Magnoliopsida; order Lamiales; family Linderniaceae; genus Craterostigma; species Craterostigma plantagineum. Next base: position 64,143 of record JAPQWV010002015.1, on the reverse strand, counting down.
ATAGGCTTAAGAATGATAGATGGAGGTTCAACAGATAATTCTTAGCACACACTTGACGCCCATTACACAAATTAGAACTAGACGCTTCAAAATTAACGGGCTGCTTCTTATAAGCGAGTAAGTGACATCGTTCTTTGGTAGGCTGTCTCCTGTGGCTTTCTTCTTCCCTTTCTTATTTAGAGAATTGCCTGTGAGTACATGCAACGATGAGTTAGTAAGCTTGGCTTTTCTAGATGCAATCTGCTTTCTTTTCGTTCTATTTTGGTAGGGATGTCTATTTCGGAGTCGACTAAAGAAGTTTGCAGAGTGGCTGAAGCTAAGCTGGTGTTGATTGGTTCAAGTGATGAGATTTTACTTAATAATACTTCATTCTCTACTTTGAAGGTTATCCTCTCTGACTCTAGAGTTGAGACTGTAGTTTCTGCTAGTGTCGATTTGTTTTTCTAGTGAGGAAATTATACTAAGAAGTATTTCATTCTCTATCTGGAACATTATCATTTCAGACTCCAGATTTGATCGCAAGTAAAATATTTCTCTGAGTATAGTGGTTATATATGCATTAGAGGTATTTGGTTTTTCGACACCTACTCCTTCAGATGAGGGCGTATAGATAGGTAAATAGTCATCAGGATCAGACAACGATATCCCTTGTGTTGTAACTATTATTCAGTTCTTCATAGTCAAGAGAGATTTCGGCCCGATCTTCTATTTCTCTTTTTCTTTTCTAGCACATCGAATGCAGATGAGTTCGTTAAGGCATCAGACAAGGTAAATTTAATCCGAAGAAACTAACATCATAAAGAGGTAAAGGTTTCTTTACTATTGGGATAGAGTTTGGATTGAAACCTAATCCTTCACGTGGGTCATAAAATTCTATGTCTCTAGGTTTATTCAAGAAGATCGCTCTATCTGTTTGTCTCTCGTAGTAAGTAAGCCTGTAGCTTCTAATCGTAGCACATAATTTTACGCGCTCTTTGCTTAAAATTTCGAATTCGCATGTTTGTAGTAATTCGCTCGTCTTCGCTCGTTGTCCATTTGGCCTTTAGCTCACTAACCTGTGTTTTCAAACCTTCTATTTCTAGGTCACGACTATAATTTACGACTGTTCTACTTCTAACAGACACTCTAGGTTGCTATTATCTCGTAATTGCTTAAGTAGACATGCATAATATTGTCAAAATGAGCTTGTAAGTCATTGACTTTTGATCAGATTCAGCTAAGTTGGTTCTCCATCAGATAAGCAAGTTCTAATCTACTTACTTTTTCACGGGTCGTCTAAAATTTCTAATGTATTAGCTAACTTCACTTCTCTTGATCTGAAGTATTTAAGTTCATTTTGAAGTATCGCGTTTTTTTTCTTGAAGTTCAGAGTATAGTCTATGGTTAAGAGATTCTACCTCCTTTCTGAAAACAGCTCCTTGTCCTCAGTATCAGCATTAGCTTCCAGGTCCTTCTGCTCAGAGTCACCTTCTTCCACCAGAGCCATCAGGGCTACCTTCTCTGTCTCACTTTCAGCACGTGCGTCTAGCCAGTGGTCCTATTCAACCATCAATGCAACTCCAGATTTCTTCTGTTTGATCAACTGAATTTTTTCTGGTGTAGTACTTCTCATCATTCTTCTTGGAAGGTAGCAGTCTCTAGCAAAGTGCCAAAGCTTTCCGCAATTGAAACATTTGCTAGGTTCAGAGTCATTCTAGTGCGGGCTGTTGGAAAGGTTTTGGTGGCTGTTTGGAGCTTGACGAGACCCTTTGTCGATTGGCAGATGATGACGACTTCTTGAAGTACAGTTTGGACATTTTTTTCGTTAAGTAAGCCACATGCTTCTCGAAGTCTTGGAATTCGGGATCTGATTCTGATTTGAAGTCTTCACTGTCTAATGGACTAGACGACTTAGCAGACTTATTCTTTGCAGATTTTGTGCTTGTTTTAAGAGTGGTATTGTTACTAGGTCAATAGGGTCTATCACTGCCTTACCCTTCTTATCTCTGATTCCTTCAAGAACATCGTCACTATGCTGCTCGAGACTTTTGTAAACAATGTGAATGTCAATTTGGTCAAGGTCCTTGTTAAGCCTGGAGTGTGTGGTGACTCTTTTTCATTCTGGATGCAGTGAGGTGAGAAATTTGACGTTGATTTCCATGTTCGTTGTAATGATGCTTATCTTCCTTAGATCGTCCACAAGGACCATGAACCTTTGTAGGTCTCACCAATTTGTTCATCGGGCTTGGCCTGAAGGAGTCATATTGTGCTAGGGTATTGGCTTTCTTAGCTCTTAGTCCACTCTCTGTTCCTTGCATTAATTTGCGACTTCATCCCACATTGTGTAGAATATCACTTGTAATTGTGCTTTGATTTATTAGCTGTCCTAGTAATTGGGGCGTTTCATATATTTGTCCTTAGTTTAGGACTAGTTGATGTTTATACCAAGTATGTTTGGTAGAAATAGCATTGTAATCATGAGCTAACTAGAGAAGTTTATAATTTGATCCGAAGGGCTGCCAATCCAATTTCCAGAGAGAGAAAGTCAGAAATCTTCATCTCACTAAGTGAATCTCTCTCGAGGTTTGAAACAAGTTTCTCGATCGAACTTTGATTTCTATAAATTCTAATCGATTAACTAAGGATTGAAGTCTAGGATTAGAGTGATAATTCAGGACTAACAATTGGTATCAGAGCAGATTCGTATCTGTTTGAAGCTGAATTGTTAGAAATTGGATCGAATTCGAAATCTCCTACTGTTCTATCGAAGAACAGTTTGGCGCGAAAAAACTGTTAGGTCCTACGATTAACAACTCTAAGATCCTAGGCAAGAATTCAAAGTAATTCGATGATAATGATAATAATAAGATTCGATCGAAAAAACTCATTTCAAGAACGAGAGAGAGAGTTCGATTAGAGTGAGAAAGTTACTGTTGTTTCTCTCTCTAGAAATTGAATTGCAAGCCTTTCGGATCAATCTTCAAAACGTTTTCTATTCGGCTCAATTGATTTACATGTATTTATACCAAACAAACTTGGTATAAATATCAAACTAGTCCTAATCTAAGGACTACTATACAAAACGCCCCTAATTACAAGGACAACCAATAATATCAAGCACAATTAAATGTATACTCTACAATTCCCCCTTTGTGCTTGATGCGTTTCCGCGCAGTTTGTCCTCGTCGGGCGTAATACGATCTGCGCAAGCTCAGTGCATACTCGTAGTTCCTCAGCGTGATCCTCAGCTCCAGTCGCTCCTCGATATCTTCAAGCAATTCCATTAGGAGCGGCTGTTCTCTCACGAACCTGTGGATCCTCAGCATAGTGTCTCTATTGATTTCTTCCAACCTCTCTCTGCTCGATATTCCTCCTGATGACCTTGAGCGTCCCATCACAAAACTTATTGATTTCAGTCTTCAGCATCAACCTATTCTTCTTTGCTATTGGATTGTGCTAGGTGATGCCTAGGACTGAGCTGATATGCACGTGATTGTTGGGAAGTCCTTCGATCTCAGGGTCCATTGTTGAGCGGAGCGGGTCATGTTGACCTTCTTCATGTTGCTCTCCAGAGCCATCTGAAGGTCGTGTGCGGCATAGTACTTGACTTAGCGCATCATGAACCGGTAGAGACCCTGAGTCCTTCTTTCTGATGAAGCCTTGATGACTTTGTACTTTTCCACATATAGCTGATATAAGTTGTTAACTTCTTCAGCAGTGATGTACGGTAGGTCGCTCTCGCTTAGATCCTCTCGAGTTCTATCCACGCGCTCAATGGTGTAATGAGGTGTTGAAAGTCCTCCTTTGTCACAGTAGACGCTGAGTAGTTGGCTTATTGGAGAGAGACTCTTATAATGGCTCTTGGCTTGTGCCTTAGTCATCCCCAGCCATATATCAGGTCCTAGTTTGGTCAGCATCCAGAGGTAGGTCATCCTCTTCTGCTGATCTCAATGAGAGATCCCTCTAAGCTCGAACTCGTTCGGCTTCTTCACTCTTGTCCGGAGACCTCCAAATGTTCTCACGAACTTCTTCTAGGAAGGGGATTTCTATTCGGATGTTCTCCCATGGCGTGTCGATCCGAACGGTCCCTGGCGTTAGCCTTGTAGAGGGAACCGCCCGTTGAGCGATTAACTCTGGTAGCCTTGAGATATCTGCTCGTAGTCTTCACCTTCCTGAAGCTCGTCGTCTTCTATGATTACGAGGTCTATAGATGCTTGTTGTAGAAAGCGCCGAACGTCGTGAAGCCGTCGTCTTTGATGCTCCTCGGGCATGGAATGGTTCATCCACTGTCCTTCGAAGATATACTTGTCTAGGACCTCGTGTCGATTGACGCCATGTCCAGAGGGTCCCTGTTGGTCTGGAGCGACAGAGGGAGTGGCTTGGGTAGCTGCTAGAGCTACAAGCATTGCAGCACTTGCTTCTTCTTCCGGAAGCAAGGGGCTTGAGTAGATCGGTGGTGGTGTGGGCGGAGGCGTCCTGAGGTGAAGGTTGGTGGGTCGATGTGGGCGGTGCGGTGCGTGGTGTGGGTAGTTTGGGTTGGGTGGTTGTGTTTGGTTTGGTGGTAGTATGGGTTTCGCCAGCTCCAGCGCTTGTCTGCGTAGCACCCGAGCCTTGTCCTTGGCCACTTGTTGATGTCCTTGGCCTCTTCTCCCCCTCATGATGGTCTGATCGTCAGGATCATCATGTCGGCGCCCGGGAGTGGGAGCTTTGGCCTCGGCATGATTGGGTAGGTGGCTCAGGATGGTTCACCAGTCGCCTATAGAGGGACTCTTCCTGAGGCGACCGTATGGTAAGACCGATGAGGCGGGCCAGAAGGATGTCATGGAGCTCAGTGATTGGGATAGTGTATGGGTTGATTAGAATGGAAGAGTGTTGTAGAGGGTCGGTGGATGGGGTTTTGGAGGTGTGTGAGGTTGGGTTGACGAGGTGCCTTCAGAGACCGGTGATTTCCCGGTATCTCTTCGGGATGTCTCGAGTGCTTGGAGTACTCTCTCCGTGATTTTGTCTTCCATAGACTGCACATAGCGGCAGAGAGCGGCGCTGGAACTGCTCGTTCGTCACAAAGAGTGCGGACGCCTCCTTGGATGGACCAGGACGACTGATGTCGCCTGTTATCAACCCTTGAGTAGACACCGACTCTTCAGGTTGGCTCACAATCACTTGAGTTGTGACTGTATGAGACTTCCACCCAATCCTTGAGTCGAATCTTGAAGATTCAGCTCTATGGGCGTTGTGGCAGGCTCGGGTTGCGCCTGCGATCCAGACACCACGAGAGTAGGTTGCGGCTCAAGATTGAGCAAAGAAGTGCCAGCAACACTGGTAGATGTGGTCAGCGTAGTATCTGGTGCGTTGGTGGCGGCTGGGGAAGAGGGACTCCAGTTGAATGCTAAGTTCCTTGGAGTCCTCCTTATCAGGCTTATTTCCTCGTCCGATTCCGTGTCAGACGGGGTGGCCGTGTGAGGAGTGAGGGCACGATGGACGTCCTCCAGTTCCTGATCCGTCACCCGTGGAAGAGAGATTTGCCCCATTTCTACTTCGGGTTGGCTACTGATGGAAGAACCTCCTCAAAGGTTTCTTCGAGCACGCCAACATTAACGGGCACTTCCACTTGATATTCATGTGCAAGAGCCTCGAGCGCCATCTCAGTAGCCACGACGTCTATCAATGTATCATCTACGTCGGGCATTGGCTCTTCGACCAATGGAGACTCCTGTTGAAGCTCCTGAGCGACAACATCTATCATCGCGTCGTCAGGGCTTTGGTGATGTTGAAGTTGGGGAGGGCTCATATGTACATCTACCGGGGACCTCTAATCATTTCCTCGGTTAGATGTGTTTCCGACAGAATCTCTGATACTCAGCTCCCGCGGGGTCGGCGAGACGAAGGAGCTCGAATGAGATCGGCATCGACGGTTGTCCAGGTCCGTGAGCCGTGGGTTGTGGAAGAACTTAAGCCTTGGTTGTTGGTAATTTCCGCCAGGAGGCAGAGTAGGGATTGTGTGGTGCAGCGCCATGATCTCCCTGATGATGACGTTGAACCACCGAGCATAAGGCACGTTCTTTGATCGCCGGTTCTCCTTCTGCCGAATCTGGTCCGCGAGGTCGTTCCAGATCAGCTGAGTGTAGTCATAATTTCTTGAGAAGGCGATCCGTGGAAGATCCTCAAAATATTGTTGTTGCCCTTATCGAATCCTGCGTGCTTGGGCCGACAGACACTTATTCACTATTCCGAATAGTGTCTTCCACGGGTGTGGGATTCCGCTGCTCTGGACCTGAGCTATCTTGTGAGCGGCGGTTGGTATCCCATGTGCAAGAAGTCCTGAATCATCTCAGCATCGATGGGAGCGGGTCGTAATTATTGCTGTGGGGCAAGTCCAGTACCATGCCGAACTGGTTCTTGTCCATGCTGATATGCCGCATCCCTATCCTTGTTGAGAATCTGAAGGCTCCATTGTCCACTTCTCCTTGTATGCAGCCCCAGAACTGCTGGAGATAGACCATCGGCACTGATGCGGTGACCGTTAACGCATGCCAGATGGGGTGGCCTTGTAGGATTGATACGATGATCTCGTCTGGACACCTAAACGTGCTCAGATCGAGCTGGAAGTTCGTATCTTGAACCTTTAGATAAAGGTTGTGATCGTAGATGTGGTTGTATTTCGGGTAGCGATCCATCTGAAAAATAAGATATATAAAAGTTTATTAGTTCAATTTTATTTTCAGTCGAAATATGAATAAATTTCATCAAACTATAGTAATATTGCAAGTAATAGCATGTTCGATGAATTTTGAATTGAAATCGTATCAAATGCATAGTGTATGCTCAATTTTGAAAATCGTAATGGCATGAATGTAATTTCGAATGAAATATATATCGCGTGAAAATAGTTCGAAATTTCGCTAAGTGTTTAATCGAAAAAAAATGTCACTGTTCATGCCGAGAAATTTTTCGGTCGATAAAATTGATTTTCAATTTGATTTCCTATGCATTGATTTCAATTGAATGAATTCCGTCTAATTTTGCGATCGAGAATTTTATTCGCTAATGGTCGCTACAGTGTAAAAGACGAGAAAACTTCTAAGTGTTGAAGTTGAAATCAGTACTGTAGCCGATCAATTTTATGATCGAGGAAAAATTTCGCGTAAATTTACGATCGAGAATTAATTCCCAGGTAAATTTATTATCGTAAAATTTTCTTCGATTGAATAAAATTTTCTATCGAGAAATTAGTCAACGAAAGGCTAAGTCAATCGTAGAGAAATTTTCGATCAATTAAGTCCTAAGTGGCGAATTTTACGATCAAAAAATTAAGCGTTGAGAAATTAATTTTTCGCTGCTAAATTTTTGCGACAAAATTGAAATTAAATCGAAAATTCTATTTTGGCAATAGTAAGTTTTACGCTCGATAAAATTTGCATCTAAATTGTCTATTCAGTGCTTAAGTTTTCGCTTACAAAAATCCTAATTAGATTTCTCGATGGTAAATAATTTTTCGGTCAAAATCTTCTTATCTTAGCGACTAAATCAGAATTTTATCGATCGAAAAACTAATTCGATACAAACAGTATCTCAATTAAATCGGAATTCAATTAAGACTGTTTGCGATCGACAAAGTTCTTCGATGACTTCAAACATTCAAAAGCCAGTTTCATCCAGACTTCAAATTCTGTCGAAGATTCAGATTTTCCGATGATTCATTCTACCAGATTCATAGAGAATATCAAAATTATCTTAAGTGCAGGCATTTAACTAGATAAAGCTCAAAATCAAGCCTCAAACACTATAAAATAGTTACGGTTTTTCTCAGTTTTGAAGAACAGTCGAAAATCTAAGTCTAAACATGCGAAAAAACTTCAAAATGCAGATGCTAATGAAGGTAAATCACACGCAAATGTTAAAAGAATCTCATTTCTACCTGAAACAGACAGTTTGGTGTTGAAAATCGAAAGATTTTTGGGAAATTTAAGCTGTCTGTGAAAGTTTTTCGCGAGAGAGATTTTTTGCGATTAGGGTTGCATGAGAAAAAGTTTTTCGACTGACAAGAAAGTGAACTTTTATTAATCGCTGCAGATCAATGTTGGTTTTTGCGATTTGATGTTTTGCGATTAAATGGATCAGGCCCATTACTATTTGCGCTCGAGAAATTTTTGATTCGAAAATTGCTTCTCAATTCAAATTTCTCGATTGCAAATTATCGCGGTAAATCAACAATTGTTCCAACACTGTCTTATGATCGAGAAACTTATGATAGCGAATTAATTCTTATATCCAATTTCTCGATTGTAATGCTTCTAAAAATTCAGATTGATCCCTATTTCAAATAAAATCACATTGTAAAGCTCCCCCCGAGAATGTAAAATAAATGCAATTAACTCCCTATATTTTCTGTGTAGTAACGTCTAGCTTCCCTGGGCAGTGATTAAAAAACCTGTATCACTTAGAGAGAAAAAAACACGTTAGAAATAATGGAGTTAATTTGGTTCTGTAACTAGCTCCTTTCCTTGTAGTGTCGACGTCTCACTCCTTAATTTTGTCTGAAGGAATCTGGAATGCTTTAGAGAAAAACGTCAAGAATATTTGGAGCCAATGCACTATTTTTATATTTGCTCCCCTCAAATAATGCGCAAAAAAATTGACTAAATATGCAAACAAATGGAATCACTTCAATTCACGAGCATATAATACACAATTTTTGTTCCCGAAAACATGTAATAGAGGTATTGTGTGAGGGTAAGAGCAATAAAAAAATTTATCGCATTTAAACAACTCAGTACCAATGCAATTGAAAATTCATTTAGAATGTGTTCGAGAATAAAATAAATTCGCATTTAGTCAATTCAACGCATATGAAATGTAATATTTCATGTCAAAATGTGCGAAAATTTTCTTTCAAGAGAATTGTTTTTATTAGTATTATTTTTTTTATTTTTCAGAAATTAAAAATATTATTTTTCTATAAGTATCTATATTTTTTTTAATTATTTTTTTTAATTTTGTTTTTATGTATATTACTAATATTATAGTATGGGGTCAGATTATTTTGCTTCGATCAATCGTCACACCTAATTTTACGAGAATTTGAAAGAAGAAAAATGCCGTCAAGTCATGTCGTCAACTAAAGTCCTAAGTTCATAGAGTGGTCCATTTCGACAACTCTCACTAGGTTCGCTCTTGCACTCAACTATTTCTAACTTTGGAATATTTTTATATTTATATCACTCAAGTCAACACAAGCAATTTTAAGTCAATTTACCTGTGATCGAGGCATTTTTAATCATTTCACCTAAGCGAGAGACCGTCGATTGGAATCAAAGGGTTGTAAGGATTTTAGTTTGGCTAGGACTTAGAAGGGAAGGAATTTAGAGGAAAGTGAGCTTATCTCTTCGTCATCTTCCATTTCTACGTCCGTCTCCTTTGTTTTTCGGCGTCTTTCTTTTTTTTGATCTTTTCTCGCTCTTTTTCTTTTAAGAATTATGCCTTTTTATGCTATGCTCAAGCTAAAGCTCGCTTCTCCACGAGGCTATAGGAGATTATCGTAGGCGAAGTTCTTCTTGTTGGTTCTCGGTCCGATACCGTGCTCCTCTCTCTTAATCCCTAGAGAGGTTTCAGAGATTATCTATTAGGAAAAGTTCACGGTTATGGAATTCGTACCCAAGGCTGCGCTCCTCTTCTCATTTCCCGATATAAGACCGGATTATCGTTGGAGAAGTTCACTTCGTGGTGCTCCTCTTTCCAGTCGTTCTGAAGAGCGTACGAGATTATCGCTGGAGAAGTTCACAGAAGGATCCATGCCACCTTCTAAGAGATAGTTGGAAGGCAGGTTCCTTTGGTCTGATTTTTGCGCGTTGAGCAATGCCTTCTTTTGTTATCATCCTCCTTATTTTCTCCCCTCCTTTTTTCGTTTGAATAACCATCCGAAGAGTATAGAATAATGTTGAAGGCTGGGAATGGGATTCAAAGGAAGAAAAGGACGTCGGAGAAGGCTCAAATTGGATGACTAAGGGCTAATGAGTAAGAGGAAAAAAACTTTTATAAGGCCGATTGAGGAATAACCTAAGCGCCCTTATCATTTTCCTAACGATCTGAGGCAAGGTGAGTATGAAGCCAAGTATCACTAGTTAAGACAAGAAATTGATGTGTGACTCACTCGAGAAATAGATCCAAGGAAAGAAATGATCAAGGCTTGAGACCTCTCGTATGTATAGTGGCTTGTGTCTAGTGGAGCAACCTAATGACCTTTAGACACAAGAATGCGACTTAGACTGACAAAATTAAGCAATTAAATCGATCGCCTGTCGGGGTAAAATTCTAAGTGACTTTAGATCAAAGCATCCTAAAGAATTTCTTCATCCCCATATGTATAGGTATATGTATAGTATTTTTATATGTTTTAAAAATTTTATTTATTTATTTATTTATTAAATTCACGCAAGATAAGGCATATAAGCAAAGAAAACACATAGCATAGAACATTTTGTAACACAGAAGATCAGGTAAAGCACGTATTACGGAAGATTCAACATGCCTAATTTTCCGACAAGGAATTGAAATCGTTTTTCATCCAATGCCTTGGTGAAAATGTCAGCTAGTTGGAACTCCGTGTTCACGAAATACATATCTATGGTACCTTTTCTACATGATCTTTGATAAAGTGATATCTAATGTCTATGTGTTTTTTGCGTGAGTAATGAGCAAGATTGCAAGTAATAGCGATGGCACTTTGACTATCACTATATATGGGTATATTATTTAAATTGTACCCATAGTCGTGAAGCTGAGTCCGCATCCACAGCATCTGGGAGCAAAAACTGGCGGCTGCCACGTATTCCGCTTCTGCCGTCGAAGTTGACACACAGTTTTGCTTTTTGGATGACTAGCAGACCAGCTTTTCGCCTAGAAATTGAGCACCACCGGACGTGCTTTTCCTGTCCATTCGGCAACCTGCATAATCAGCGTCAGTATAGCCGATAAGATTGAAGTTCGTACCCTTGGATACCATAGTCCGAGGCTAGAAGTGCCCTTAAGGTAACGCAGAACCCTTTTGACCGCGAGCATATGGGTTTCTTTGGGATCGGCTTGAAAACGGGCACATAAGCAAGTGGCAGACATGATGTGTGGCCGACTCGAAGTGAGGTAAAGAGAGATCCAATGATACTGCATAGTGTGACGTCGACCGGCTTTCCAGCGGGATCGGCGTCCAACTTGCAGCTTGGTGACATAGGAGTGCTAAGAGGCTTGCTCTGATCTTGATGGAATTTCTTCAGAATATCCTTGATGTATTTTGTCTGACTGATGAAAATCCCATCTTCGAGTTGCCTGACTTGTAGTCCTAAGAAGAACTGCATCTCTCCCATGTGACTCATCTCGACTTATTTTTCATAAGATCTCCAAACTTCGTGCAAAGCCGCGGATTTGTTGATCCGAAGATGATATCGTCGATGTATACTTGAACGACCATCAGATCTTTGTCTTGCCATTTGATGAAGAGGGTTGTGTCTATCGTTCCTCGTATGAATCCAGACTTCACGAGGAAATCACTCAAGACATCGTACCAAGCACGTGGGGCTTGTTTTAGTCCATAGAGAGCTGTGTCCAATCGATAGACGTGATCGGGATTTTCTGATCAACGAAAGCCTTCCGGCTGAGTGACGTAGAGTTCTTCTCTTAACACCCCGTTGAGAAAGGTGGTCTTACATCCATCTGATAGACTTTGAAGTCTTTGTGAGCCGCATAAGCCAGGAGAAGGTAGTTTGGAGGACGAGGACCCTGATAATCAAAAGGAAAATTAGTCATAGCACTTTTAACAGAATTATTTTTACAATTTTTATCTTTCAAAGGCGATTTTTCAATTTTCAGGCTTTTTGTAATAGCGTGAGAGGTGTTTGGGAGGACGAGGAAGCCTTGAGATTTTCCATCTCCTTAAAGAATTTTTTCTTTTCAGCTTCGAAATTCTCTCATTCTCTATCTAGCTTTGCCTGTGACTCCTCTATCTGTTTTATGATAGGGGGTTTGTAGAGAGAATTTTTATAATTAACGACTTTAACTTCTCGTGGTGTGTTTGAGAGTCAGGAGGTAGAACTTGAACTAAATTGCAGACAGGTGTTAGAGTTTCTTTCCTATTTTTGTCCCTTTCATTTAGTTCTTTGTAGTCAAAGGGGATTTCTGGACCATGTGGGCCTTGTCTAATGGATGAATCGAAAGTATTTTCATATGACGATTCAGAAAATTTCTAAGAGAGGTTAGTCCTAAGCCCATGTGTTTAACATCGTATTTCTTTCTTTTGTAAAACACGCGGGTTAGTGAAACCTATGCCTTCTATAGGATTATAGGACTCTATATCCTTGGGCTTGTTCAAAAAAAGTCTGTTCGGATTGTTCCCCTACGCGTAAGTCTATCATCTAATTTCCTAATTTTAGCATATAGTTTCTTGCGTTCCTCACCTAGGAGAGCATAGTTATTTTCTACCGTAAGTTTGGCGGCTTGACAGGCATCTAGTTCTTCACTAAGCTCACTAACCTTAGCATTTGATATTTCTAATTGAGCTTCTAAGTTAGTGATCTTAGAGTTAGCTTCGGTTATCCTACAATTTAAAATGGCTTTCTCGTTGAGATTTCTAACCAAGCAATTGAGTTATTTGCTAGCCTATCTTCTAGTTCCTTAAGCTTTTCGCTCTGTTGTCCTAGTTGAGGTTGACTGGTCTCTCTAGAATGTAGGCTTAGTAAGTTCATCTATTTTTGCACTAGAGCTCCTAAGTTCTAATTCGAGACTATTTATCTTCTCCTGTGATCTCGCGAGTTTATCCTCTACTTCCTTAATACTTTTCTGCTCACGTGTCATGTTAGCATATTGTTTTTTATATGAATCTAACATGGTCAATAATGTGGAAGAAGAGACTACCTCTTGTGACGAAGTGGATGCGTTGCGTCGTCCGTACGATTGGATGTCCCGGCGTCTGATTCATTGTCGAGACGGGCCATGAGAGCTTAATTCTCTTCTTCAGAATGCGACGTGTCCTCGAGCCATTGGTCCTGTTCGGCCATGAGAGCTACTCCAGCTTCCTTCTGTTTCGTCAATTGGAGCTTCCTGGAGTAGTAGTTGGCATCTCTCTTCTTCGGAAGAGTGCACTCTCTGGCAAAGTGACCTGGCTTGCCACAGTTTGTGATACCCGAACAATTCCTAACCCTAGTTGGCCAATATGAATCATGCATTGCATTCTCTACCTTATTTGAATTACGTGCCTAATATAACGTGTGCCCTATTATGCATATTATTTGAACTATTTGCTTTGCATATTATGTGCATTTTAGAAGTTGCATATATTAATTTCAACATTTTAGTATATTTGATTCCTAGGAATTTTGGTATAAGAAATAATTTAGAAGTCAATAGAGGCTAATAGTACACGTGTTTAGTCAGTATTTTATATAAAAAATAATAATAGTAATAAAATAAATAAATAATAATAAATAGTAACTAATAAATAAATTAATTAATATATTAGAATTATTTAGCTTAGTTACTTTAGTTATTTCCTGTGTGATACGTGTCAAGTAGTAATGTACGTGTCAATAATAAGTACTACTAATTATACGTGTCTGCGGGGTAAGCCCCGATATTATACGTGTCGATTGGTAGGTATAGTTAATTACACTTGTATGGATAGTATATTATTCGATATTTATGTGAATAGATTTTCATAACTTATGCAAATTATTTATTCTAAGTACAATATGTCACTTAGTATCGTAGTTATATTATTATTAAAATATATAACTTAGTATGAATGAAAGTCTACGTACGTGGTATACCTCACATATGAGTTCATTAGGAATTCAAGTAATTATACATTAATATATATGTATATGTTTTAATAGGATAAGTGTTAGTTAATGTGAATAACAAGGGATACATTAACCGCCTTGGTTCCCTTTAATTATCAAGATTCGTTCCCCTTCCATCATTTGCTCTTGGCCCTTTGTTTTCAGCACGTCTATGTAACTTCAAACCTCCTCTAAGCCATAGCATTCAGCTCTTGAAGGTAACGTGTTCATATTAAAGAAAGGATTTAAGATCATAGTGTTATATATGAACAAACATGTCAAATACGGCTAGAGTAGGGTTTAGTTCAGGAGTAATTCTATTACACTTCCTAGCTCATTTAAAAGCGTATAAATATCTATATTATATGTATTTTACATGGTAATATATTCCAATGTAAGCAGGTTCGGAGAAAGTCGATTTAAATAGTTAAACTTAGAGACGACGGGTAAGCGACTGTCCCATGCAACTACGACACATGAACCTAGCTTTATTTGTATTGTGGTGATATATGTGCTATTATTTATTTGAGTACTTGGGAGGTACGAATTATTTGGTATTAATAATTGTACCTCAGGCGCGAGTCGCCATATACGTTGTTTTGATTATTTATTGAGATATGACCCTATATGATTTGAGTTGAACTATTTGTAGCCCAAGTGATTTGTGTGTATATCATTGGGCGGGAATTACTGTTTCGAATATGAGTGTGATACTCCTTGCATATTGTGCACCGTTACATTCACATGGTTACTTACATCACTTTGGACGACTGGGCGAGAGATGTGAGGAGTTTCATATAGTCGCTTTGGGCGAGACTGGTCTGGTGAGTGCATATGTTCTTTTGTGAGACGATACTACGATATGCGAGGGAATCTCGTGGTGGGAGAAGACCGCCTTTGACGGGATGGTCCACTCGAGCCCTTCCCCTTTGGCGGTACCGCGCGTTATTGGCCTGACGTTGACGACGTCTTTTCTGGACGGGTGAAAAAGACCGTGCAGCCTTGACGGGTAAAAAGACGGTGCAATGATTTGGGGCGGGTGAAAAAGACCGTGCAAAGTTGATATTTATAGGGCTCATTGATGTTGATTGAGCTCTTCGGTATCGTAGTATTCGGTCTCGGGGCCAATATTGAAAGAATCATTTTGAGGGTATGACTGCATAGTTACGACAGCTTGAGTGGCATATAGCACACCATGTTGCATTTGAATCATTCGAGGAACTCACATCGCAGGCCGAAAAGTTCCTATCATACTTAAATGAGTTTACATTATTATGGCATTCGCTTACTGAGCAATTAGCTCACGTCGTTCATGTGTTGTAGGTGAGCCCGATGATGTTGTTTGATACTCGCTTTTGAGCTAGCTGTTGAAGCTTCCGCAGACTTTTGAGATGGCGTGTACATGGATGACGACCTGTGGGCGAGCGAGTTCTTTTGTTTTGGGTTTGTATAGTTTATATTTATCGTTGGAGTGTGTTTGGTCATACTTTTGGACATCGCTATGTAGGTATATACATATATGTTATAATGTCGAGTCGAGCTGCGTAGTTTGATAATTGAAATTGTTGTGGGTGAACAATTCCCTTTGAAGGTAATGTTATTTACTATGAGTTTGCGGGTCCATTGATTGGTGAGTGGGTTTGAGGAGTCGAGTACAGGAGTTATCGACGATTTTCAAACAGAACTTTTGCATTTATTTCTCAAAGTCGTATTTTAATAGTCCTAGAGTCATATAGTAGTGTAGTGGCGTGGGGCGCCACACAGTTGAAGCATTTGTTAGCCTCCTTAGGATTCTTGATATCGGAACTCTCTGGTGCACGTTCTTTGTTTTTAGAGCTTGTAGTCCGAAGTCGGTTGGCAGAGGTTGAAGACTTCTTCTGGAAGTACTTCTTGCTCATCATGTGTCCTATGAGAGCTAGCAGCTTTCCTAGTGCCTCAGATTTGGCTCAACGTCGGAGTCCGACTCTTCTTCCGACTCTGAAGGTGAAGGAGGCCTAACGGTCTTTTCCTTTCTTGATCTTGAGCTCCTCTTCTCCGAGACTAAGGCAACAGTGTCTTCGTTCTGTTTGCCTTTATGCTCCTTGAGAATCTCGCTTATATCATCCTCATGTTGTGCGAGATTGTCAAACACGGCATGGACATCCAACTCCTCTAAATCTTTATTTTGTCGAATCTGAGTGGATATTTTCTTCCATTCCGCGGGCAGAGAAGATAGAAATCTGATTTTTGTCTCCATGTTGGTCTTCGTGATCTCTATCTTCCTCATCTCGTTGAGAAGAGTGAGGTATCTTGGTAGATCTCGTATAGACTCTCCTCAGGCTTTGCTTTGAAGGAGTCGTAAGCGGTGAGAATGTTCGCCTTTTTGGCCTTTATGCCAACTTCCGTCCTCTGCATCATCCTATGCAGTTCATCCCACATCCTTTAGCCGATGTGAGGCTATCAATCTATCGGTATATGTCGTTGGGATGCCCTGCATGAGGGTGTTCATGGCTACTAGATCTGCCTTAGCTCGAGCTCTCTCCTCGATTGTGTACTCCCTAGGCTCCTTCAGTGGCCTAGATGCAGGAATTTAAGGAGTTGCCGTTTTGTCACCGGGGACATGTACCAAAACTGTGCGGGTCCCTCTTCTAGTGACTTCAGTAAATTGTCGGCTTGATCTGTTAGAGCGATGAAATTGAGAAAGCGGCTCCTCCACACAGTATATTCGCCTCGTTGCAAAATCGGTGGACGGTTGTCATTTCCGAGCGAGTATGCATCCATATTGTTTTGTAGTTGAGTTGTTGAAGGATCTTCATTACGTGTTTTGAATGTTTGAAGATGATGTAATGTGCTTCACAAGTGACAAAATTCGGTTAGTAGCGTTTGATTCGAAAAATAGATCGAGAATTATTTTCGATTTAATCTTTAAAGTTTGATCAAAAATAATTTCGTCGAAATAGAATATAGTGTGTACTGTTTACGTGCGAGATAGTTGTCAGTGAAATATTTTTCGAGCGAAATAAATTGCCCAAATCGTTCGGTCGAGAAAAATTTCCGGATCGTGAATTTATTTCGATCGTAAAGAAACAGTACGTTAGTAAGTTTCTCGACAAGTCAAAATAAATCGGTTGTCTGGAAAAGTTTCTCGCGTGTAAATGATTTTTAGCTTGGTCAAACTTTAAATGTCTGACCGAAAATGTTTCTCGAGAGAGAGTTTTTAAGCGTGTAAAGTCAAAAAATTGGTCTCCCTCGAAAAAGATTTTCGCTAAATAATGCTCGAGAAATATTTCTAACTAGAATCGTTTCTAGTGTTGACGATTTTAGCACCGACTTCGTATTATGACCGAGAAAAATTATCGCGCCAAGTTTTTCGATCGAGAAATTAATCCGATCGCAAAACCTAGCGAGAAAAATTAGAACGATCGAGAAAAATCACAGAATACAATTATCACAGATTCAAGCAAAAACAAGGAATTAGACACTGAACTTTCAGGTAATTGCTCGCAGTCGATTACTAACTACGCACGAAACGCAATTAAACACGTTATGAAGCACAATATGTCGAATTTGGTCAAAATCAGAACGTGTTCTTCATGTTCTTACGCAAACAGTAACTCACAAAATCGATTTAATCCAACACGAAGTTCAAACAGCTACGGATTTGATCGCAATCAACATTTGACACTTAAACGAGCACAGAAACATCAAATTCAAGTCAATTAGGCACAGAATTATGCTATTGGATCGAAACAGATTTCGCGCCAAACTGTTCTTCGATGAATAGTGAATAGAATTAAATTTTCGATCCAAATCTAACATTTTTGATCCAAAACAGAACGAATCTGCTCTGATACAATTGTTAGGTCCTATGATTAACAACTCTAAGATCCTAGGTAAGAATTCAAAGTAATTCGATGATAATGATAATCAATAAGATTCGAACGAAAAACTCATTTGAAGAACGAGAGAGAGAATTCGATTAGAGTGAGAAAGTTACTGTTGTTTCTCTCTCTAGAAATTGAATTGCAAGCCTTTCGGATCAATCTTCAAAACTTTTTCTATTCGGCTCAATTGATTTACATGTATTTATACCAAACAAACTTGGTATAAATATCAAACTAGTCCTAATCTACGGACTACTATACAAAACGCCCCTAATTACAAGGACAACTAATAATATCAAGCACAATTAATTTATACTCTACAAAACGATTTTCGATCTGATTTGCTTAATTCTGTGCTTAAGTGATCTGAATTTGATGTTTCTGTGCTAGTCGAAGTAGTATAAATCAATCAGGAACAGATCGTTAGCAATCAGAATCGTGATTTAAGCTGAATTCTCGATTCAGTGATTTCACTGTTCGCCGCGCGAAAACAGTATGAACATGTTTTGATTTTTGTCGAATTGAACATCATTTGCTTTAAAACATGTTTGATCGTCTGTTTGTGAGTACTCAGTAGCTTACTTCGAGCATATACCTACAGTTTCACATTTCCAGTATTTGCTTGAATCAGTATTAATTAGAGTTCTTCGACTGTTTTAAGTTATTTTAATTTTTCGTCGCTCAAGTTTTCGATCGAATTAAATTCTCGATCGAGAACTTTGTGCGATAATTTTTCTCGGTCAAGACTCTAAAGTCAGCACTAAAGTCGTCGTCGATAGAAGCGATTTTAGAAGAAAAATTTCTCGAGCATTACTTAGCGAAAATCTTTTCGACGAAGACCAATATTGACCTTTGCGCTCGCAAAACTTACCGTCGAAAAACATTTCCGATCAAACTATCAAAGTCTGACCTAGCGAAAATCATTTACGATTGAAAAACTTTTCAAGTCAACGGATTTATTTTGACCAAGCAAGAAACTTACTTGGACGTACTGTTTCTTGCGCTCAAAATAAATTGACGATCCAATTTTTTTTTCGATCGAAAGATTTTGAGCAATTGTCTTCGCTCGTAAAATTTTTCGCTGACGTACCTTCTCACACAAGAACAGTAACAACGACTTTTTCTCGACGGATTAATTTTTGATCAAACTTTAGTGATTGAGTCAAAATTATTCTCGAAACCGCTTTAGAATCAAACGCTACTAACTAATCTGCTACTTGTGAAGCACATCACATCAATTCAAACCAACCAAAACAACAAACGGAGATCCTACATCAACTCGAAGAAGAATGGATGCCTATTCTCTAGGAAATGATAATCGTCCTCCAATTCTCAAAAGGGGCGAATATACAGTATGGAGAAGTCGGTTCTTAAACTTCATAGAACTTAAAGATCAGGCTGAAGATCTACTAAAATCACTTCATGAGGGACCAGAAATATTTTTACCAAGAACACACTGATGCAGGGCATCCCTAATGATATCTATAGACAAATAGATAGCATCCATACTGCTAAAGGAATGTGGGATGAACTGGAATGGATGATGCAAAGAACCGAAGTCGGCGCCAAAGCTAAGAAGGATAACATACTCACAGCAAATGACTTCTTCAAGGCCAAGAATGAGGACAGCTTACACGACCTCATCAGCGGTACCTCGCCCTTCCCAACGAAATGAGAAAAATTGACATAAAAAAGACGAATATGGAGATGAATATCAGGTTTCTGTCAGCATTGCCCACCGAATGGAAGAAAATCTCTACCCAACTTCGACAAAATAAGGACTTGGATGAGATGGATATTCACGCTGTTTTTGATAACCTCGCACAACATGAAGAAGACATCGGCGAGATACAAAAAGAGCTAAAGGGCAAACAGATCGATGACTCCATAGCTCTAGTTTCTGAGAAGAAGAGCTCCCGCTCACGCAAGGAAAAGCACGTCAAGCTCCCTAGCTCCTTAGAGGAAGAAGACACATCTGATTCAGAACTTTCCTTTGAGATCAAAGAATTTGGGAAACAGCTGGCCTTAGTATCTAAGATGATGACAAAGCAGTACATCAAGAAGAAGTCATCATCTTCTACCAATAGACTTCAAACTACAAGCTCGAAGAATAAAGAGAAACCATCTGAGTCCTCAGAAGCCACAATCTCTAAAGACACACTAAAATGTTTTAATTGTGGAAAAGCATGTCACTTTTCTCGGGAGTGCACCCTTCCAAAGAAAATGATGCTAACTACTACTCCAGGAAGTTTCAACTAACAAACAAAGGAAACTGGAGTAGCTCTTATGGCAGAGCATGACCACTGGCTTGAGGACAGCTCAGATTCTGATGCCGACAATCTTGGCCTAATGGTACGCCTTGATGATGAAAAGGAAGATGATACTTCCGCAGAGACGGATGACGAGAAAGCAACCACATCATCTCAGGAGGTAAAAACCTCTGACTCTACAAATTCTGACTTGTTCGCTGAGTTAAATTCTAAATTTGCTAACATAGTAACTGAGCAGAAACGAGGAATAAAAGTAGAGAAAGAGCTTCTTAGGTCTAAGGAAACAATAGCGAGTCTCAAAGAACAAGTTAGGCGTTCTAGTCTCAAAATAGATGAATTGACTAAGAGACTCCAATCAAAGGTGACTAAGCATACCTCGTTAGAGAAGCATAGTTCGGTAGTAAAGGAACTAAAAGACAGACTAGACAATAACCACAAATGTCTACTAAGGAACTTAGAAGAAAAGAGTCTTGTTAAAAGTAGACTTGAGGAAGCAACTGAGAAGGTCACTAGTTTCGAAAAAGAATTGACTAAGTCAAATTCTAAGATTAGTGAACTACGAAAAAGTCTAGACGCTTGTCAAGCCGACAAGAGCACTGCTCTAAATAACTATGCTACCTTAGACGCTGAAGGTAAGAAGCTATACAATAAAATTAAGAAATTAGAAGGTCTTGTTGTGAAAAGGGCACATACTAATCAAACTATATTCTTGAATCAGCCCAAAGACTTAGAATTCTATGACTATAAGTATGGCTTAGGCTATGAGAACCCACGTAACTTGAAGAAAGTTGACTGCAAACAACTCTATGATATCTCGTACATGGGTCTCGGACTAACTTCTCTCATGAAATTTACTAATGCAAAAATAACATATGAGGAAGAAGAAGCCAAGAGACAAGCAAATACTTGGGCTGAAATTCCTTTTCCTACATCGAACTGAATCAACGCGACAAAAACTTGGGTACCTCCCAAGGGCTGGAGCCTTGTAACAGTTGATTTCTTGAAGACCATTGTAAAAACGAGGAACTACAAGCTCATCATTCCGAAAATTCTCTCTACATACCTCCCACAGTTAAGAAAATAGAGGAATTAAGAGCTGCCTTAGAAAAAGGAAGAGAGGATTTTGAAGCTGAAAGAAAAAATTCCTAAAAGGGATGGAAAATCTCAAAGCTTCCTCCATCTCAATAACTATTTCTCACGCATCTCCCCCAATCGTAAATATTATTCTGGAAAGCGTGAAGAAAGAAAAAGCGCCTTCAAAGGATCTGAAAATCAAAAATAATCAAAAAAATTCTAACTCTACTCCTGTTTTGCTTACGTCTACAGGAAGCGTAAGGCTAGCACTAGAGTGAAGGCGAGAGTGTCTAGAAATAAAAGAGTTGTTTCCTCTCTTAAAATAATTACTTCTACTTGCTCCTTAAAGCCTACCACATTTAGAAGTACTAATTTCGAAACATGCTCTATTTTAGCAATAAAGAACAATCATCCTAAGGCAAATGCTTCTAGGATGACCCGTAGGAAACAGGATCCAGTCATAAAGAAAGCATATGGCGCTATTCATACTTGTTCTCACCTAAGGTATCCAGTTAAGATCGAATCCCCCAAGCACCTTAGGAGATTATCCATTGAAAAGATCTTTTCCTCAGTCAAGCCTACCAAAACATTTGTCCGCGCTGAAATTGATCTTCCCTGCAAGGTTCAACCTAAATGGGTTCCTAAAACTCCGCCTAAGAAAATGAAAGCCCGAAAGGCCAAGTCTTCTACAAAGGGCAAACCCAAATCGACTTCTTCAAAGATGACTTGGGTCGTTAAATCACCTACAAGCACTAATTTAGGAACCATATCTGAACAAACTCTTAAATGTGCTAATCTGAGAGGAATTTATAAGTGGTACCTAAAGCTCTCTAATTGTTTTTGCAGATCCATCATGTGTGGTACCTCGACTCTGGTTGCTCCACACACATGACGGGAATACAAGAGCTGCTGAGCAACTACAAAGACGACCTAATGGAAAAGTCAGATTCGAAAACAACGACTCAGCCCCGTTCTAGGATTCGGGGACATCATTCTGGAAAATCCGACGATAAAGGATGTCTCTTATGTCGAAGGTCTCCACCATAACTTTTTCATAGGCCAATTCTGCGACAAAGGATTCAGGTGGTCTTCTTGCTGACCGATGCAGAATATTGGACAGTCAGGACAAGGAACTCCTCCAAGAACTTCGGAAATCAAATCTTTACACTATTAATCTGACGTCCGTGCGGACCACGACAGCTGTTTGCTTCATCTCCCAGATTACGATTCAAACAGCTTATGGCATCAACGTGTGTCTCATCTAAACATCAAACCTCTTCAACGATTATCAACGAAAAAGTTGGTTCACGGTCTACCAACCATTATTCTACAAAAAGAGCATCAATGTTCAGCATGCCAACTAGGAAAAATGAAGCGAGCATCTCATCGCATAAAATAGATTGCCTCTACTTCACGACTGCTGGAATTGCTTCACATGGACCTCTGTGGACCGATGCAAACACAGAGTATCAATGGACGCAAGTACATTCTGGTCATTGTTGATGACTTGGGCAAAGTTCTTCCGAACTAAAGATGAGACAAGGGACTTGATAGTTAATTTCGTGAACACCACTCAGAATTTGCTGCAACAAACCATCCAAGTCATCCGAATGGACAACGGCACTGAGTTCAAGATTAAGTATCTCAGTGAATTTTATCAGAAACTTGGCATTAGTCAGCAATTCTCAGCTACTAAGACGCCTCAACAGAATGGGGTCGTTGAAAGGAAGAACAGGACTCTAGTGGAAGCCGCCCGTACAATGCTGATCCATTCGGCCTCCCACACTTCCTTTGGCTGAAGCAGTAAATACCGCCTGTTTCACTCAGAACAGGATGGTGGTTCACAAGTGCTTCGATAGGACTCCGTACGAAATAATAAACAAGCGAGTACCCAATATCTCATTCTTCAGGTCTTCGGGTGCAAGTTCTTTGTGGCGAACGCCAGAGAACAACATGCTAAGTTCGACCCTATAGCATTCGAAGCCACATTCGTCGGGTATTCATCAACGTCAAAGGCGTACCGAGTTTACATCAAGTACAACCATTCAATCAAAGAAAGCTACAACGTCACTTTCCATGATGTGCCAGAGATGGCTCATGCACACCTCAGTTCAGGACCTATGCCAAACCAGATGGTTTCTGGTCACATCAGTCCAGAACCCGTAATCACTGGCGTGTTGGCACCAAACCAACAGGAAATGGCAACAACTCAGGACTTCACGTCAGAAGAAGCTCTGAGACTTACGTTGGAGGATTTAGACTCTTTATTTAAGCAGTATATCGGCCAGGCACTACTACCGCTATACCTTTGGTGGAACCCCCACTTGACGTGGCCGATGAATCTAGCTCTTCAAATGTCCCACCTCACCCGATTCAGAATTACCACAGATCACTGAAGAACCTACCATAGACAATGAGGAAGTCTCATCCGATTCGTTCAATCCAAGTGAAGACTCAGACTTACCTCAACCTCATGATCAACCTGAGATAATTGGAAATCTCGGTCCACAAATGGCCGATGCGTCTATTTCTGCACTACCACGTGAGCTAAAGTGGACTCGAGCACATCCAGTTGATCAAATTATTTGTGACCCTTCGAGTGGAGTACGGACCCGTCATCAACACTGTCTCTTCAGCTGCTTCTTAAGCCAAAATGAGCCAACCAAGGTAACAGACGCACTCAAAGACCCGGATTGGGTAATAGCTATGCAAGATGAGATCAACCAATTCTAACGTCTTCAAGTGTTGGACATTAGTACCCCGTCCGCATGGGAAAACCATTATCGGAACAAAATGGGTGTTAAGAACAAGAAAAATGAAGATGGGGTAGTGATTCGGAACAAAGCAAGGCTGGTTGCGAAGGGTATAATCAACAGGAAGGAATTGACTGTGACGAGACATATGCTCCTGTTGCCCGAATCTAAGCCATTCGTCTATTCCTGGCTTATGCGGCTCATAAAGACTTCAAAGTCTACCAAATGGATGTTAAGACCGCCTTTCTGAACGGCGTGTTAAAAGAGGAAGTCCACGTCGCCCAGCCAGAAGGCTTTGTTGATCAAGACCATCCGGTCACGTCTACCGACTGGACAAAGCTCTCTACGGACTGAAACAAGCCCAACGTGTTTGGTATGACGTCTTGAGCGATTTCCTCGTAAAATCTGGATTTATCCGAGGAACGATCGATACGACCGTCTTCATAAAATGGCAGGACAAAGATTTGATGGTGTCGTCCAAGTTTATGTAGACGACATCATCTTCGGATCAACAAATCCACGGCTATGCAAGAGATTTGGAGATTTGATGAAGAGCAAATTTGAAATGAGTCACATGGGAGATATGCTGTTTTTCTTAGGACTTCAGGTCAGACAACTCGCGATGGAATTTTCATTGGTCAAACAAAGTATACCAGGGATATTCTGATGAAATTCCATCAAGATCAGAGCAAGTCTCTCAGCACTCCTATGTCACCAAGCTGCAAGTTGGATGCCGATCCCACTGAAAAAGCGGTCGACATCACATTATATCGCAGCATTATAGGGTCTCTTCTCTATCTCACCTCAAGCCGCCCGAACATCATGTTTGCCACATGTCTATGCGCCCGTTTCTAAGCCGACCCCAAAGAATCTCACATGCTCGCGGTCAAGCGGATTCTTCGCTACCTAAAGGGCACCTCGACCTTAGGTTTATGGTACCCTAAAGGCACAAATTTCAAATTAATTGGCTATACTGACGCTGATTATGCAGGTTGCCGATGGACAGGAAAACCACATCCGGTGGCGCTCAATTTCTAGGCGAAAAGCTAGTCTGCTGGTCATCAAAGAAGTAGAATTGCATTTCCACGTCGACGACCGAGGCTGAATGCGTCGCGGCTGCAGCTGTTGCTCGCAAATGTTATGGATGCGGACTCAGCTTCGCGATTATGGTTACAATTTAAATAATATACCCATTTATAGCGATAGCCAAAGTGCCAATGCGATTACGTGTAATCCTGTTCACCACTCACGCACATAACACATAGACATACGATATCACTTTATCAAAGATCATGTAGAAAAAGGCACCATTGACATGTATTTTGTGAACACGAATATCAACTGGCTGACATTTTCACCAAGGCATTGGAAAAAACGGTTCCAATTCCTTGTCGGAAAATTAGGCATGTTGAATCTTCCGTAATCTGTGCTTGACGTGCTCCTATGTACTTTTACATGCTATATGCTATGTGTTTTCCATACTTTCCTGCCATATCTTGCGTGAAATATTTATATGAATGAAAATACAAAAAGTTCTTTCGTTAGATAGCTTCATCTAAGTCACGTATGAATTTCCTTGACATGCGACTGAGTATTTGCTTAATTTTGTCAGTCTAAGTCGCAATCTTGTGTCTAAAAGTTCTTTCGTAGACTCCACTAGACACAAAGCCACTTTATATGAGTGAGATTTCTAGCCTTTTATTTCTTTCAGCGGATATTGCTTGTCTTAACTAGTGATTCTTGGCCTCATACTCGCATGCGTTAGAATGTCAGGAACATGATTAGGGCACTTAGGATATTCCTCACTTGGCCAAATATGTAATTTTTCAATCCTTTAACTTAGCCTTTAGTAATCCATTTGGGCCTTCTCCAAATTCCTTTTCTTCGTTTAAAAACCCTTTGATCCTTCAACCGACTATCTAAACTTTCAGCGGGATGTTCAATCGAAAAAAGGAGGGGAGAAAACGGAAGACGAAAAGGAAGAAAAAGATGACAAAAAGGTGGAAAACTCACACGAGGAATGCTCAACGCACAAAACGCAGACAAAAGAACTTGCCTCTCGAACTATGACAATCTCAAATCATGAAGAAGGGGCCATGGATCTTGCTGTGAACTTCTCCAGCGATAATCTCGTACACTCGTCAGAACGGCTGGAAAGAGGAGCACACGAAGTGAACTTCTCCAACGATAATCCGGTCTTACATCGAGACAACGAGAAGAGGAGCACGGCCTTGGTTTCTAATTCCATCACTGTGAACTTCTTCAAATCGATAATCTCTGAAACCTCGCTAGGGATTAAAAGAAAAGGAGCACGGTATCGGCCCGAGAACCAATAAGAAGAACTTCGCCATAGATAATCTCTCAGCCTCGTAGAGAAGCGGAGCTTCAGCTTGAGCAAGTGTAGAAAATTTACAAAAGATAAAAGGATGAAAAAGATAAAAAGACGAAAATGCCGGAGAAAAGAAGACTGATGAAGAAAAGGAAGAAGATCTTCAGTCTTCGATTCCTAAATACTTTCCTTCCCTTCTAAGTCAGAACCAAAATACTAAATCCCTCAAAAGTTCCTTTAATTCCAAAAACGACGGTCTCTCGCTCGGTGAAATGATTAAAAGCGCCTCGATCACAGGTAAATTGACTTAACATGACTTGTGTTGACTTGAGTGATATAAATATAAAACCCCTAGTCCAAAATAAATGAGCGCTAGAGCGAACCTAGTGAGAGTTGTCGAAATTGATCCTACTTTGAACTTAGGACTTTAGTATGCTGACGTGACTAGACGGCTGAATTTTTAGGCGTGACAATGATCGAAGCAAAATAATCCGATCCCATACTATTAATAAAAGTAGTATATATTATATAAAATAAAAATAATAATAATAAAATTTTATATACAAAAATACTTTTATTCGCACATTCTGAATGCATATTTAGCTTGCATTGATATTGAATTGTATAAATGCGCATATTTTTGTGCTCATACCATCACGCATTATTTTGAATACATGTTCAGGGGACCATGTATCGGGGATAAAGTCGATTAAATGCGTATTACATGTGCTAAGTAGTTGAATTGATTTTATGTACTTGCATGACAAATCAATTTTGGTGCATTATTTCAGGGGGAGTTGTTATGAATTTCATGCTATGAGTTCCAAACATTTTTGATGTTTTTCTCTAAGTGTTTCAGGTTTTTCTCGAACGCTATTAAAAAGAGGGACGTCATACTTCGTCAGGCCAAGGAGCTCATATTATCCGATTAAATCACTCAGGGGACCTCTATTATTAAAATTTACTTGTTGATTAGCACTCACATTCTTGACATTTGCTCTAAGTGATGCAGTTTTCCCGAAAATCAGCTGTGGAGCCAGATGTTACCGTTCGAAATTACAGGGAGTTAATCACATTTATTTAATACATAAGGGGAGCAAATTTGTGGTTAATAATTTACTTAGGGGTTAATCTGAAAGCATAGGAATACTTACGATCGAGAAATTGGATAGAAAATGCCCAGGTTTCTCGAGCGTAAATAGTATGGGCCTATTCTACTATGCCGCGGAAATGTCCAATCAGCCCAATTAGAAAAGGTTACTTTTTGCTGTCGAAAAACTTATCTCATGCAAAACCTAATCACAAAATCTATAGTGTCTCTTTTCTCTCTTGCAAAACTTTCAACAGATGATTCAATCCTTACACGAATCTTTCGATTTTTATCTTGGAATTGTCTGTTAAGGTAGAAACGACACTTATTTGATATTTGCATGCGATTTAACTCAGCTTGCATCTGTATTTTGTAGTTTTTCGTGTGATTTGGATTAGATTATTGTCTATTCTTCAAACTAAGAAAACCCGTATACTATCTTGCAATGATTAAGTACAGATTACGTGTTTATCTGTGTTTAAAATTTGCACGATTTAGTTTCAGTGCTTCGCATTATTGATAGAACATTGTTTCGAAAATCAGAGTCTTATGGTCGAAATTTGAAGTTCGACTTAACTGGGATTTTGAAGGTTTGAAGCTGTCGAAGAACTTTTCGATCGCAAACGGCGTTAATTGACTTCCGATTCAATTGAGGTACTGTTTGTATCACAAAGATTTTTGTAGAGTATACATTTTAATTGTGCTTGATTTCATTAGTTGTCCTTGTAATTAGGGTTGTATTTGTATTAGTCCGTAGATTAGGACTAGTTAGATATTTATACCAAGTTTGTTTGGTATAAATACTTGTAGACACATTATGCTTAATCGAGAAAGTTTTGGAAATTGATCCGAAAGGCTTGCAATTCAAATCCTAGAGAGAGAAACAATAGTAACTTTCTCACTCTACTCGAATTCTCTCTTTTGTTCTTCATTTGAGTTTTCGATCGAATCTTAATGTCAATCGTTATCATCGAATTACTTAGAATTCATGCCTAGGATCATAGAGTTGTTAATGGTAGGACCTAACAATTGGTATCAGAGCCAATTCGTTCTGTTTTGAATCAAAAATTGTTGGATTTGGATCGAAATCATTTTCAGTTTACTGTTCATCGAAGAACAGTTTGGCGCGAAAATATTTTTCGATCCAATAGCTTAATTATGTGCTTAATTGACTTGAATCTGATGTTTCTGTGCTCGTTTAAGTGTTAAATGATGATTGCAATCAGATTTGTAGCTGTTTGAACTTTGTTTTTAGGATTAAATCGATTCTGTGATTTACTATTTGCGAAGAACATGAAGAACACGTTCTGATTTGATCAAATTCGACATACTTAGCTTCATAACGTGTTTTATTGCTTGTTCGTGCATAGTTAGTAAATGATTGCGAGCAATTACCTGAAATTTCACTGTCTAATTCGTTGTTTTTTGCTTGAATCTGTGTTAATCGTATTCTGCGATTTTTCTCGATCGTTCCAATTTTTCTCGCTAGGTTTACGATCGGATTAATTTCTCGATCGAAAAAACTTGGCGCGAGAATTTTTCTCGGTCAGAATACGAAGTCACCGCTAGAATCGTCAACACTAGAAACGATTTTAGTTAAAAATATTTCTCGAGCATTATTCAGTGAAAATCTTTTTCAAGGAAGACCAATTTTGACTTTGCACGCGTAAATACTTTCTCTCGAAAAACATTTTCGGTCAGACATTTAAAGTTTGACCAAGCTAAAAATCATTTACACGCGAGAAACTTTTCTAGTCAACAGATTTATTTTGACTTGTCGAGAAACTTACTAACGTACTGTTTCTTTACGATCGAAATAAATTCACGATCTGGAAATTTTTCTCGACCGAACGATTTTGGGCAATTTATTTCGCTCGAAAAATATTTCGCTGACAGACTTTCTCGCACGAGAACAGTATACATTATATTATATTTCGACGAAATTATTTTCGATCAAACTTTAAGATTGAATCGAAAAATAATTCTCGAACTATAGGTTTATGCCTGTGTGGCAACTCCGCCAGCTTCTATGTGTCATTCTTTTCAATAGCCTTTATCTCCTCGTCATCGCATTTCCATCTCATGTCTCTTAATGTTCTTCAAAACTAATTTACTCCAAGTCGGGTAACAAGCGGACTATGTGAACCTGTTCGGTTGGTTCGTACAGGTCATGCATGCTTCTCATCCCCGGTCGTCTTGATTCATCCTTCTTGAGATGAAATCGTGACGGGTATGGTCCAACGCTCAACGGTATTCCATGCGTTTTGTTTCCTTGAGCGTTCCATTCCATGATTTTTATCGTCCACACGACCATCTCGACTTACGATCACCATTTTGTTTTCTGGATCATACGGCCTGTACACCTTCGTTTTCTCATCGTACCCAATAAAAACAAATTTATTCTTTTGTCTTCAAGTTTGGTTCTTTTATTCTCGAGGTTGTGACGTGAACATCGATTTTGAATATATATATATATATATATATGGCACATTGTTCCGCCTCGCTCCAGAACTCCTTTGGCGTCTCTTGCTTTTCAACATTGACAGAATCATGTCAAGTATGGTGAGCTCTTCCTTTAGGACATGCCATTTTGTTGTGGCGAATACGATGTAGTAAGGAACCTCCCGACGCCTTGCTCCTCGCAAAAGGCTACGAAAGAACTTGATATGTATTCTCCACCTTGGTCTGAACGGAGCACCTTCATGTTCAAACTTGTATCCTTATCGACCATTGTTTGAATCTTTTTAAACGTCTCCAACGCTTCAAATTTTTTCCTCCAAGAAATACACCCAAGTCTTTCTCGAGTAATCATCGATGAAAATGGCGAAGTGTTTCTCTTCGATGAATGATCCAATTGTGATTGGTGCGTATATATCGGTGTGTATCAGCTCGAGCGGTTTGCTTGATTGAAATCCTCTCTCATTCTTAAACGTCGTCCTCGATTGTTTGGAAATCACGTAGCTTCGCAAAGCTTCTTTCCACTATCATATGTGCACCATTCCGCACTTGGAGAGCTCTTTCCGGCCTCCGTAGTATAGATGTCCAAATCGCACATTCCACAAATGACATTTGTCCTCTAAGTCAACTTGCAGGTTGGGTTGCAACGAATCCAACTTTATTGGTTCGATTCGCGATTTGATTCGAAATTTTAAGATTCGAATTCGAATATTAGAATACGAATCTTAATAAGAATATTTTTTTTTTATTCGAGAAATATCTGAATACGAATTTGGAATCACAATATTCGATTGGAATATTATCGAATTATTTGATTCGAATAATTTAATATATATTTATAAATTTTAATATATTATCAATACTTGTAATTTGATAACCATTAAGAATGTTTAGAATATTAGACCCCAAGATAAATAATATAGCCCAAACTTAGAAATCAACAAGTCCATTTATATTTAAGTATAATATATAATTCGATATATATTACTTATAGCATATTTAAATACAAAAACTATCTTAAAGATTATATTTGTTAAATCAAAACTAAATTTGATGGGAAATCCTCTACGCACCCCCAAATTACTATATAAATCCCCTAATTAATTATAACACTAAATTTATTACAAAAAGTAAATTTTCAATTTTCAGTATTAGCGGATGCGGTTCTTTCAATCCAAACTTTATTACTCGTTGTTATTAGTTATTGTGCCTAATTACTCATCTCCATTACTTATTAACTATCTATTGCTAATTTTGAAGGTTTTATAACTTTATTAATTCTTTCATGCAATTAAATTATCACCTTACAACTATTATTCAATTCTACAAAATTATTAATTTAATTTACTTCAACCTATTTGTGTTGGTTAATATGAATATTAATGGTATAAGAAAGACTTTTCAAATAAATTTGGAAGTTTTGTTAATTTCTAAGTGGTTAGCATAGAATTACTTCAACCATAAATTACAAAATTAATATTTATTTAAAACTGTGTAAATAATTTCCGTTGAATAACTGCATTAATGAAATAAAATTTCATAAATTAAAACTTACATTATTATTAATGGAGTACAAAATTTTAAGAAATTGTACCATTTCCAAGATTTTTTTTCACCCTCAAAGGGGGTGCAAATAGTAGCACTCATATATAATATATTACAATTCAATATACATAGTTTAAATATAAATGTAATAATATTTATATTTTTTTATTAAATATAGAGATAAACACTCAAATATAATCCATATTCGAGTATTCTAATATTTCCGAATACGAATCAGAATTGAGTTTATGATTCGATTAATTATTCGAATATTCGTATTCGTATTCGATTGTCATCCGAATACGAATAGAATATTGTGGATTCGGCTCGATTCGATTCGTTTGCAACCCTACTTACAAAACTAGTTGAGTTTTTAAACCTATTACAAAAGTAATTAACTTTTTTAATTCCGACTATTTTTATTTTCATTTTAACAAGGAAAATACTTAAAATTACAGATTTTTACTATCATAAATTTCAAATAGCACAACACTTGTTAATAATTAAATTTTTACTCCAATTTATTTTAACTCAAATATATTAAAAATATTTTACTTAAAGAAATAAATCAAAAGAATAATTTGGACATTATTTGGGCTATTTCATGAATGGATTGAAGGGTCCGATCCAATGATCATTGTGGCTGCTTCGCCCAAATAATTTGGAGATGGTAATGAAACTAGCCAGAGATATTGAGGATGATCTATACTTTCATACTGGAGGACAGGGGAGTCAGACCTTCAGTAGATTGAGAATATAATTGGGTAATTTTTCGAGACTAACTTGGGGAAGTAATACGACGACAGGTGGCGACAGTTCTTGGGCTCGACCGTCAGTTTCTCTAAGCCAACCGAATAATCCTTGGGAAGGAATTGGGGTCACTCGGACAGTGCACTTCCCGTTCTCGATTCACTCGACTTCCACCGAGAGTACTAGATGACCTGAGAGCAAGGGGACTATGCTTTAAGTGCAAGAAGCCTTTTATGCCAGGGCACGACTGTACGTTCAAACAGCTGAGAGTGAGGTTGGCTGAGGTTGACGAAGAGTTGGATCTCCAACTGTACGACTACTGTGATGCGATCTAGCAGAATGCTTGAAGAACATGTGGGTTCAGACGAAGAAGGTGGTGATCTTCCTGTTTACTCTATGGCGGAAATCTTCCGCCCCCGTGCTATGAGGCTTCAAGGCGTCGTAGGAGGATGCACGGTGAAGATACTGATTAATAGGGGTGCAAGACACAATTCATTTCCTCATCATTGATTTCTTTACTACGACTGCACCCGGACAAGATGGCAGGTTTTGGAGTGTTGGGGATACGCCCTCGGAATGCCACTTGGGGATGTAATGAATAGGGTATAGACATAAACGTGTTATTACATTATAATATTTGAATATTGTATTCGAATATTTATTATGAAATAAATATTTTATTTGATTTTACAATTTATCCTTAGGCCTATTATTTATTTACCATTAGTTCTTGCTAGCATCCGATAAGACGGTAAATAAATAAAACCCAAGCGAGTTTAGCCACCAATTTTAGACCCACGTTCCTTGAACGGGGGAATTTTATAATTTTACGGGGTTTTTTCGCCTATCCAAGATCGCTCGGCTACAAACATGAGAAAGTAATGACAGAAAAAATAAGGGATCAGCCATGATACCTCGTTGAAACCTCTCGACGATGGCTAGTTTGGAACCTTTCAAATCCCCGAGGCGTAGTGCCCCTCTCCTACGCCAAAAGCACACGAATGAGACTCCTTATTTGCACAAGATCGTCACGTCGGTACCTCTCTAACTTCACAGTTGTTCTTGCAAGTGCGGCTAGGCCAACAACGAGCTGCTTGCTGCCCCCGAGAGAGAGAGTGCAAGAGAGAAGGTGAGAGAGGAGAAAACTATTAGTTTTTCCTCTCTTGAGCTCAAATTTCTAAAATTAGCTTCTACACTCCTTTAGGATATCAAAAATCCTATTTATACCACTTAGGTTTGGCCAAAAATAGGTTGAGGTGGTTGGAGAAAAATACTCACACCTCCCCTTTACCAAGTTTTCATTTTACCAAGTTTTGAATTCAAAACTCAAAATTTAATTAATTAAATATCTAATTTATTAATTAATTAAAATACTATATTTAGTATATATTAAATATATCCAATAAATATATTTAATAATTTTCGAAATTTTATCTAATAAATTTCGGAACTTATATATATCCGATATATATTTTCTTTAATTCCAAATAATAATGTTAATCTCTAAGACAATAATAAAGATTTAAGACTAAAATAAATCACATACTAATTATTAAATATCTAATATTTTATTTCAAAAATATCTCGTGAGGTGAAAAGACTATTTTACCCCTCACTAGTCAAACATAGTACTTTGGCCGATCAGGGTTTTGGCCGAGCCCCAAACCCTAATGTCTAAATATAGGACCTGGTCTTGTCTCTCTCTCTCTCTCTCTCTGATGATGACGTTTTGTCGGTTGTCCTTTTTAAGCCGACTCTCTTGGTTCGTCTCAATAGACCTAGGATGTATATAGGAGTTCGGTATTCACCTAGCCATGGGCGGAGCTTCATTAGGCCGAGGGTAGGCTCTTGCCTACCCTCGAAAAAATAGTGTCTCTATATAGGTATATATATAATATATTATGTTGCCTAAGGGGAAAAATTATTATTATATGTGTATGTATATGTCTTGCATGTGAGACATTATGAAGCATATACAATTATGATCTAATAAACAAAGTTATTTTATGAACATATTATGTGTTGGCCACTATAAAACATACTTAATTCTTACTATTAAATATGGTACTTTTATGAACTCGTTAATTTTTGGGTTTAATTAAGATAAGATAAAAACTTATGAGGAGAATGAAAGAAGTGAGTAATTTATAACTTGAAGCATGATATCTCTAGCTAGTTAATTTAAATATGTCATACATGGAAATATTTTTAGTTTACAATTACATAGATGTCACTCTGACTAAAAACGCACGGGGAAAGATTTGTCAAAATAGAATCAAGAGAAAGCGCTAGAAACAATGGTTGAAGATCCGCTAAGTCGGCTAAGTTAGGTTGCTAGGAAGATAATTGGTTGTGAAAGAATGAATTTGCAGTTAAGTACTATTGTGATTGAATTTCAAAAAATTATTGAACAGTAACATTCTATTTTCCGAATAAGTCAGATTAATCTATTTTTTTTGGCTTATAATCAAGGTTTGCATTTGCGTTAGAAAAAATACATTTTGCGATAAAATTTAAACCTTATGACTAAATCAACATGTGTAAACGATTAAATAAACAAGTGGTCATTCCTAACTATAATAACCAAGTAGACATACAAATATTAACATTTCATTACTTATATTTAAAACATACACTTATCTTACATAATATTGATAATGATGATATCATATAAGAAAAATCAAATTATCCCTAAGGTAATCTTTTTATTGTCATTTTTGTCATTGTTATTTTATTTTTTTGCCTACCCTCAAATACTCTTCTGGCTCCGCCCCTGCACCTAGCAGCCCCGTGGTACCCGATCCCAAGTTGAGCACGAATTTGATCTAATCATAATCCATGAACCGACCCTAGATTTTCGTCATACGTATAAACCCTCTACGTTTGTCCCGATCGAGTGAAATCACGCATATTCAAACTTACAGAACTCGACTCTATGTCGTTTATGCGGTGAAAATACCTAAACTACCCTCTACGACTATCGCGAGTCAGTTATGTGCTCATTCGCGCACATTAAACTTGCCATATGATGTTAACCTCGAATTCAATCGAGACCATAAATCCCGCTCCGCGGTTCAACCAGCAATCGCATCGGAAAGTCAAGACCGCATTTCGTCGCTGAACCATGGCACCAGCAAGATGGGCCTAGCAAACTAGTGACAAGTCAAGACCTCAAGACCAACCTCAAGTTAATCATTTCGGTCAAAGGTTTACGCAGGCTACTACAGTCAATCGATCGATCAAGGACAATCCAAGCATGCGGTCGTTCGACTAGGAGTCAGTGTCCAAATACAGATAATCCCCTGATTTATCTTGTATCATTGTCACGGGCTCCCACTTCCCAAGTGAACAGTTGGCACAATCGTATTGGACCCATCGACAAACAAGTCATACTTATCAATCCAGTCACCCTATTGGAGATTTAGACTTGTGGACTAATTTTAATATTGTAATATCTCAACTTACTGGTGCCCTTCTCCGTCCCCACAGAATTAATAACTGAACTGCAAATATTTGAGTTTTATTAATTTGTCTTAGTCACCCAGACTGCAAGGTTAAATCTTAAGACTAATTAATAATTTGCCTTTTAATTTATTTATCGAACAAAAAATTAATTTTGAATAAAATCATTCCATAAATAGAAGTAATCAAATTACATCACTAAATACTAAAGAGTTACCAAATTGCCCTCGTACTCCCAATCCTCGTACTGCATCCTCAACAATATCCCACTTACACTAATGTCACGTGGTATCATATCTTAACCCCTTCTATCGAGGTGTCGATCGAGCACTGCCTGTGGTAGTGGCTTCGTGAATGGGTCCGCTGCAGTCTCCGCAGAAGCAATTTTCTGTATGGCTATCGAGATATTTTCAACAAACCCACGTAACACGTGGTATTTTCTCTCTATGTTTAGATTTACTGTGAGCACGTGGTTCCGTAGCTTGTGCAATAGCCCCACTGTTGTCGCACCACAATGATGGCAGCCCGCGATCCACGATGCCAGGTACCACATGTAGTTCCTCCAAGAACTTGCGTATCCAAACACCGTCCATGACTGCTTCTGAAGTTGCGACATACTCTGCATCAGTGGTGGAATCAGCAGTCATGCTCTGTTTGGAACTTTTCCAAGACACAGCGCCATTGAGCGTGAACACAAAACCCGAAGTAGACTTTCGTCATCCACAGCTGAATAGAAGTCTGAATCCATATATCCATCTACTTCTAGTTCTCCTAGGCCGTAAATATGCATCAAGTCCTTAGTCAATCTAAGGACTTTAGGACTATCTTTACCGCCGCCCGATGATCTATTAGGAATATGTCCTCGAATGCTATACGAGGATTAGATTGTATAGGGCATTAGCTTATTTTTCATTCGACTTCTTACGTAATAAGATATTTTTGTGTGTTTAATAAAGGCATTTTTCGTTTATTGGATATATTGTGTTCTTTACTTAGCATCCGGTAAAGCAATAAATGAACAATCCAAATGTGTCCAGTTGAGTCACTGTTCTTGAGGGGCACGAGAGAGAAAGGCACCAGTGGACTCTTAACCTCGAACATTTAAAGTCCGTAAACCTTAGGCTCCAGTGGGTGATGGATAACCAATTACGGCTTATTTGTCAATGACCGATCATGTGTCGATATCCTGCATGGAAGCGGAGGTCATGACTAGCAATACGAGTCGAATCAAGGGATTGAATCATTTCATGGAGACTGACTCACGAGTCATATGGTCGAACATGGCTTATTACTCAAGGAGTGACAATGACCGACGACAACACTATAGTAGTCTGCGTGAACCTTAGACCGACCACCTGGTCGTGATGTTCCCAAGAGATGTTTTCTATTTACATTCCATCTCTTAGAAAGAGCGGCTAAACGATCGGACCAGACAGGCGCAGGAAGCTTGACCGCCTTACCCGTCATTGAAACACAAGCAGGAGATGTTTCAGCTTATATTCCTACTAATGTAATTTCCATTACTGATGGACAAATTTATTTGGAAACGGAGCTTTTTTATCACGGAAATCGACCTGCTAATAACGTCGAATTATCTGCCAGTCGCGTAGGATCTGCAGCTCAGTTGAAAGCTATGAAATAAGTATGGGGAAGTATAAAACTTGAATTGGCACAATATCTAGCAGTAGCAGCCTTTGCTCAATTTGGTTCCGACCTCAGCGATTAAAAACTGACATTTTGACCCGCTTTGAAAAGGAGTGGACGGTTGTATTTTGGTCAAGTGGGACTAGTTTGCCTAATGGAAGAGACCCTCCCCCTTACTAGTTCACCGTACCAGCTGATATCCTTAACTGCTCCGAGTGCTTAGCGAACTATTGCCTTTAGCCCGCAATTGCGTTTGAAGCTCTTGGGACTAACCGATGAAGGTGCTCCAACCAAGTGATTTAATGAAGAAAAGATGAAGGTGCTTCTTATTAGACTAAGAACCAAACCAAATGAATAAAAACAAGAACTAGGTTTAACCTAACATAGGGGCTTTGACGGAGTTGACTTCGAAGTCTCGACTGTCACTGGTTCCCCTTGACCCGATTTGCTATTGCATGGGTTAGCGGGCCAGAAGCGGTCTTCAAAATGATTTGTGATTGCCAGGCTCAGACTGCCAAGTACGGATTCATAGTCTCATAAGTAATCGAGACAAGTGTTCTATGTGGACGGCAACGGGAAATTAAGAAATCCTTGGCCAAGGTATTGAACTAACTCATGTGAGACATGGAGGGTAGTTTGGTAATTTGCCTCGTCTTCATTTCATCATAGGATTGAGTTAAGTGAGTTTGACATAGACCATGGCTCTTACCCGATCGGGACACAGTTGAATGGTTTGCACGTAGTACTATCTTTAGTAAGGTTCTGGAATAAAGACTGGGTCGGAATTCGTACTCGAATCGGGTTACAAGGTCCGGTACTGTCGGATTGGCTAGGTAACTACCGGACTCTTAGAGTGTTCCCATCGAGAGAGAAAGAGAGAATTCAAATTTCTTCACGCGTGTTCGGATTTGATCGGACAGCCACCGTTGTCTCCAGCCTAAACCATACGGTGACGGCCGACCGGTGATTATTAGGACCTCAGTGAGCGGGCGGCGGGATTAGTTGGGGTTTTGGGGTTCGCAATTATCTAGGGTTATGGTTTTGGGGCGTGGCTTGCTGATATTGATCGGATGACATCTGAATTCGTTGGTGCGCCAGCAAGGGATCCTCTTATGGTCACAGAAACACCGGCTGTACCGAATCTTACGAGGCTTGGGGCAGCATACTCGAAGTTTGGGGAAACGTTCGATGGGGAGAGATTTTGTGGGCTTACGGGCCGCGTTCAAGGGACATGATCGGTTGGTGACGGGGCAAACCAGCGATCAAGCGCCTGCGGCTGACGAAGTGGTTGACGGTGTGGAATAATCCATGCCAACTGGGAGTTACGTGGGGAAAGTTAGGAATCCACCGAGGCTAGGGCGGTGTCTACCTTGGTCAGGCCGGCGACACCACCGCCGACCCGCAATTTGCAACATTTTGCTGTAGCGCGATGGATGGAGCTGCGTGTGGCAGATGATGGCAATGAGGTTGATGAGGAGCTTATCTTGGAAGATGATGTATCCATGGGCGAAGCTGAAACGGGGGCGACGGAGGGTTTTGGTGGGGTTGGCCAAACGATGATCGCGACCCACGATGGCGACCTCGTGACGGCTGGTCTTGGCCCATCTGGGCCCATTGTTATCTCTAGGGTTTCTGGGGTGTCGACTACTGTTGAGATCGCTGCTACGGATGACGACGCGACGACAGCAGCTGGAGTGGGCCGATCCTAGCCCGATGAGAATTCTAGGGTTTACGACTGCCCTGGGAGACGAGTTTCCCTGACGGGCCACCCTACTTGGGAATGAAGACAAGTGGGTGCTATGGGCAAGGCGAAGGTGGTGCCTTCGACGAATACGGAGCTCATTGTTATGGGAGGGATTACGACTTCCCAGGTGACCCAGGTGATTCTAACCATCTTTCCTTTGCAATACATGGGGAGCTGCAGGATGACGACCACTATTCCTACATCTATGGGCCCTAAAGCACATGCAGCCCAAGCAGGGGTTGATCCATGATCTTAGTTGGTCATGGAATGTTCGCGGTCTTAATCGACAAGACCACAGGAAGGCGGTGGGAGAACTGATTGCGAAAGGGGGCTACGGGTTATTGGGCTGTTGGAAACCAGAGTTTCGGCAGCGAACGCTTCGTTTATCTTGCTATTTGATCAAGGTGGAACTGGTTTTCTGATTATGATGACTGACCAGGTACACGCATCTGGGTTAAGTGGGACCCAACATGGATTAATCTGGTGGTGGTTGGTATTTCGGCCCAAGCTATCCACTGCCAGGTTATTTTATTATATGTGCGGAAAACACTGTATGTCTCATTTGTGTGGGCATTCTCGACGTGATGCGCGTAGATTTTATGGGATGAGTTGATTAGTTTTCATCGTTATGACTTGAGGATGCTTGGTTAGTTCTCGGGACTTCAATGTTCTCTTGCATGCGGGTGAAGGACGAGGGGGGAGCACCGCCATGCAGGATATGGCCGAGTTCAATGACTGTCTTGTACGAGCCGGAGATTTATCTTGCAATAAGATACATCTCGAGAAATTATGTTTAATAGAATCTCGAGATAGGTAGGAAATAAACTTCAAAATCTTTATAAATTTCGAAGTAGGGTCAATATTCGGAACTTCAGGGTTTCGAAATTTATAGAAGTCGAAATTAGGATTTTCTAAATTAAGCCATTTTAGTGAAACTATAATTAGACTAATAAACCCTAATTTTATATGTTTCTATATTTAGGGTTCGAAGATTAGCGATTTACAGTACGCTAGATAAAATAGCTAAGCAGTACCAGGTAAGTTGAAGTCCCAACTACAACACATATTATATGTGCATGAAATTATGTGTTATGTGTTTCTATGACATTACGTGAATTTATGTGACTTCCTACTTGATTTATTTGTGTTACATGACACGTATGAATTATTTACAATATATGATGGCATGACACGCATATTCATGACATGAGCATATGCACGCACGTTTAGTACAAAAGGCATGATATGAGAGCGTGCATAATATACGATCGTCTGAGAGCGATAAAGATTCGCCGATATGGGCGTCTGATGTCGACTCACAGTTGAGTCACGGCTCTTCTATGCTACCATGGTGAGGTCGTATGGCGCTACCGTTAAGACATGACATGTACAAGGCAAGACATGATTTTAGGGCTAATGCCCTCATGGCGGGTCGTGAAACCTGGAGGGTGCGAGCTGAGGGAGTAAGCGACACCGAGGGTACCTCTGGTGTCGACTACCTCAGATTAGGCTACCAGTGTGAAGCGTCCGCGTGGCGTATGAAACCACCTTGGGACAGAAAAGGCGCCCTAGGGTTAGCCTCCCTTGAGTGGGTATTGCCACTTATATTTATTTATCCCTAGTGGATTCGAGCACCATGATGGTGCATAGCAAGATAGCCGAGGGCCCTACATGACAAGACAAGACAAGGAAAAATATGAGGTCTAGGGAGCTTTATAAGCTCATTCCACGAATTTATATGTTGTAGGTTCACGGGATCACGGTACGTGATCTTTACGAAGGCAAGGCCAATTTTTTAAGCTTCCGGAGGACTTTTGAGGTGGCAGTGTGTACATGGATGCGACCTGAGTGGCGGACCAATATATTATTTTGAACACTCATGTGCACTCTACCTTGTATTTATGTCCTAGGAATATTTTGGATTGTACAGAAGAGCTTCCTTTATATAAAAGGAAAACTTTTGCACGCATTTTCATATATAGATTTCATTTATATCACATGCAGTCACATGAAATAGTAGTAGGAATGGGCGGTGGATGTCAGGGGCGCCGCAGATTTGGCAGAGCAGATTAGAATTAAAGAGAACAATGCTTAAAGAATGTGCCATATGCGAGATGGTTCTCAAATGGCTCAAAGAACAAGCCCGTGAGGATGTTGCACATGGATTATCACCTCGCACAGCCACCCCATCAGACACTAAGTCAGATGAGGAAATTCGTTTGATAAGACGGACTCCAAGGCGGCTACCATTCGAGTCCATCTTAACAACTGTCACCACCACATCAGATAGTGCCGCTTATCACTCCAAGTGCTGAGGATCCTCATTCGCTCAATCTTGAGCCGCAGCACGACGTGACCGGCTTTGGAATTCCTGTGTCTGATTCGCAGGTTCAATCAGAACCTGCCCCAACGTCCATAGATGAAAATCTCCAAGATTCGACTCGAGGATTGGATGGAAGTCTCAAACAAACACAACCTCAAGTGACTTCGAGCCAGTCGAAGGAGCTGATGTTAGCTCAAGGGTTGTCAACAGGTGACATCAGTCGACGTGGATCATGTACGGAGGCGCCTTCCACCCCGTTCGTGATGGAAGCTCGTCTACAGGCAGCTCTCTCCTCTGCTCTATCAGATTTCGAGGAACGATTTATGGAGAGAGTTCATGCAGCCATAGAGATATCCCGACGAGATACCGAGAAAGCACCTATCTCTGAGACCCAGCCGTCCGGACAAAACTCGCAACTTACCCTCACACCCACTCAACCCACAGAACCCTTATCAAAAGCCACACCCATCCCCATACACAACCTCATAACCCTGCAGCCGTACCCATCAGCGACCTCCACTCCATTTTAGTTGCCCGGTTACTTGAGCTGACTACACGAATGCCGGAAGAAGAAGATCTCTTCCATCGTCTCATAGACCGTCCTGACCCGAACGAATCATGTCGAGGTCACGGCTCCCGCTCCAAACGCAGACATGACGACCCAGACGATCAAGGCCATCATGAGGGGGAGAAGAGGCCTAGGATACAAACTAGAAGTCAGAGACAGAGCTCGGGCGCAACGCAGACAAGCGTTGGAGTCGCTGAAACCTCACAACCAACTACCCAAACAACCACCACCACGCACTGCACCACCCATACTCTAACCCAAATCCAAATTGAACCTCCAACCTTTCACCTAAGGACGCCTCCGTCCACACCACCACAGACCTTCACAAGCCCATTGCTTCCGGAAGAAGAAGCAAGGCCTTGGCAGCTACTTAGGCCACTCCCAGCTCGACCGCTCCAGACCAAACGGGCACATCTAGACATGGTGTCAACCCACACGAGTTCCTCGACAGATACATATTCAAAGGACGGTGGATGATCCATACCATGCCAGATGACGTTCAAAGACAACGGCACAAGGACGTTGGCACTTCCTACAACAAGCTTCGGTCGACCTAGTCTTGATAGAAGACGAACTTGAAGATCATGAGCAAGATCCCCAAAGGCTCCAGAGCTTATTGCTCAAAGAACGGATTCTCCTACGAGACTAGTGCTTGGGAAAACATCAGGATTGAAATTTCCTTTCTTGAAGAAGTTCGTGAACACATATGGAGGTCACAGAATAAAGTCAAAGACGTTGAACGAGTTCGAGCTCAGAGGGATCTCTCATTGGGATCAGCAAAAGAGAATGAGTTACCTCTGGATGCTAATCTTCGACCAAATGTGAGGCTGGGAATTTCAAAGGACAAGCAAAGAGTCATTACAAGAGTCTATCCCTATATGTCAGCTGCTAAGCGTCTACTGCGCTAAAGGAGGTCTTCCAACACCTTTCTACGTCATAGAGCCAGTAGACAGAACTCGAGAAGAGCTATGCGAGAGCAACCTACCTTACTCCCTGCCGAGGAGGTGTACCATCTCTACCAGCTATACGTAGAGAACCACAAGGGTCCTCGAGGCTTCATCAAGAAAGAAGGACTCGAGGGACTCTACAGGTTCATGGTGCGCCAAGTCAAATATTTTACCGCACACGACCATTAGATGGCTCTGGAGAGTAATATGAAGAAGGTTAACATGACCGCCCGCTCAACAAAGGACCTGAGGTCGAAGGGCTTCCCACAATCACGTGCATATCAGCTCAGTCTTAGGAATCACCTACCACAATCCGATTGCCAAGAAGACTAGGATGATGCAGAAGATAGATTCATAAATTCTGTGATGGGACGCTCAAGGTCATCAGAAAAAATATCGAGAAAAGATTGGAAGAGATCAACAGAGAGACCATGCTGAAGCTTGACAGGTTCGTGAGAGAACAACCGTTTCTGATGGAACTACTTGAGGACATCGGAGGAGCGACTAGAGCTGAGTGACAGCATACGGAACTACGAGCATGCGCTGGGCTTGCGCAGGTCGCACTATGCCCGACGATGACAGACAGCACGGAAGGGCAATCAAGCACAAAGGGGGAGAATGTAGAATACCATTTGTAATTGTGCTTAGATTTTATTAGCTGTCCTTGTAATTAGGGGCTTCATTTGTAGTTGTCCTTAGATTAGGACTTAAATTGTATTTATACCAAGTATGTTTTGGTGTAAATACTTGTACACACATTGTGCTTGATAGAGAAAATTAGTCAATTGATCAAAAGGCTTCAAAATCAAATTCTAGAGAGAGTATGTCATAAATTATTCTCTCACTACTCGAACTCTCTTTCAAGTTCTTCAAAGAAGGTTTTCGATCGAAATCTTCTTTTTTACAATTCTGATCGATTTCCTTAGGATTTGAGTCTAGGATCATAGGAGTTGATAATCTAGGACCTAACATGTCTAGTAATGTAGAGTTAGGAATAGCTACCTCCTGAGAAGATGTGTTTGCCTCATCTTCATGATATGCCATCAAGGCCAAGTGTGTCTCTTGTTTTGAACTTGCCTCATCTTAATGTAGAGTTAGGAATAGCTTCCTGGAGTTTTTATTATCTCTTTCTCAATTATTTTTAGTTGTGATCGGAACTCCTTCATCTCTTGATCAGTGTCGGAGCCAGTGTCTTATTGTCGAATAATTGAGTAGGTGTTCATTTTTGTTTTTATTTGTCTAGGTTGGATATAGATTGTTGACGTATATGGACTTGAACATTTTAGTAAAATGTTTTGAAGGTGACAAATAGGTATCGAAATGTTTTGGAACGAAAAGATTTAGTATAGAAAAATTTGAATGTGCTGAAAAACTTCTAATACCGTGATGTTATTGTATCGAAAACTTTTTACTTCGGAATATGGAAAATTTTTAGCTTTTAAAATTTCAGTTTGCAAAAGCTTTGATGTTGTAGAAAATATATCGTGATGTAACGAGAAATTGAGTATCGAAAAATTTTTGCATGTCAACCGAAAAGTTTTAAACTGCTCTCTTATCAAAACTTTTTCTATAATGTGTCGAGAAAATTTTTAGTCATTCAAATGATTTTCTAATGAAGT
Organism: Craterostigma plantagineum; assembly: GCA_027422505.1. Classification (NCBI taxonomy): domain Eukaryota; kingdom Viridiplantae; phylum Streptophyta; class Magnoliopsida; order Lamiales; family Linderniaceae; genus Craterostigma; species Craterostigma plantagineum. Next base: position 19,906 of record JAPQWV010002015.1, on the reverse strand, counting down.
GTAAAATATGCCTAAGAGGGGGGTGAATTAGGCTATAAAAATTTTGGCTTGTTCTTCTTTGACAAATACTTTTCTTTAAGAAGATATTTGCAGAGTGTGTTATTTCGTAGAAAGCACTAAGAGTATCAACATTATCTCCCTAACCCTGTTTCACAGAATATCACGTTATTTTCAGAAAGCATTAACGATATTACCTAGTTATTTGCAGGCGTTCCGGGTTTGTCTCACAGAAAAGTACATAGCATAAAGTAAAGTGAGACGGGATTTTTATACAGGTTATATCCCCAACTGGGTTTAATCCTGTCCTTTGGGTGATCTCCCCAATATCAATCACTGAGTATTACCGGTTATGGTTACAAAATGATCGACCCTTACACAACGAAGCACTTTGGAAACTAGATCTCCACCTAGGCTGCCGCACGCCAAGTTTCGATCCACGTCGTTTACCCAGGAAACCAATTTCCCGAATGGATGCAGCTTGCAACTGAAGGGCCATCGAATCCACCAAATTCGTCCCTCCGCGTGCGAAAGACTCCAACCGTGCTCCTTTGTGCGTTCAACACGTCCGAAGACTAGGGTTTTAGGATTTGGTGTTGCTAAAGATTGCTCCAGGTGCAGATTTCGCAAATAAAGCTCAACACAAACTACGAATGAATCGCAAATTTACACTCAATCACTCTAAGGAATTCGTTTTCTTGTGTGTTCGTTTCGTACCCTTCAACGTGAAGTGTTTTTCTTCAATGTAGACCACGAATAGCTTCTTCACTTCACAAGTAAAGTTAAGCATAGTATATGCAAGAGAAAGCTCAATAATCACGTGCATTAACTTAAAGAATCATGCCAAGAATAAACCAGTTAAGCTCAACGGTCAAACATGAATTCTTACCATAAATACCACGGATTAACTTTCATTCCACTGTAATCTCATCCGTTTGTCAGCATATTCCATATATAATTCCACTCAGCATATTATCAATGGTAAGCTCAATCAACTGATTTCTTTCCCAAAATATGATAGCCAATTCGCACAGTGAACGATTTGATTTACTGAGTATAATGCAAAGCATACTTTCCATGTATGGTGATCTCATCCGATTTCAGCACATTTCATATATAGACTCAATCAGCATCTTACCACATATAAGCCCAATCAATTAATCACATTCCAAATATAAATCCCAAGTCGCATAAGGAAAGATAGATCATGATTCACTGATTTAAAAGTCAAATAATATAGCACTCAAACGGATATATCATTGATATTCTTTTCTAAAATAACTCAATCACATGTAAGCACTTAATCAGAATATCTTTTCCATATATAGCATACTCAGTCATATCCGGGTGATCACAGTGATATTCTTTCCTAAAATAACTCAATCACGTGTACAGCTCACATATCACTTAACAAATTACATCTTCCATATATAGCACAGTCATTCATATCCGGGTGATCACAGTGATATTCTTTCCTAAAATTACTCAATCTCGCAGACAGTTCACATATGACTCAACATAATATATTTTCCATATATAGCACACAGTGAGATTCCATTCATACGAAAAACGTTCATAACCAGGTGATCACATCAATATTCTAGTTAAGCATAAGATCACACAAATTCGATTATCTTAACAATTTCATCACATTTAAGCACTTAATCGAACATTTTCACATACTTAAACATCATATAACATACATGTCAAGTTTTCTAATTTGTACCCCCAATGTATATAATTACTTGGAATAATCAAAACTCTCATAGTCATTCGAACCAAAAAGGTCTACATAATGAAATTCCGATGACTCGAAAATTATTTTCGCAAGTATCGACTACTGAAAATTGTATCGAAAAAATAAAAGGTGTCGAAAATCGATTCTCGATGGCATTTCTCACTAGTACAAAAAAGGGTATACGCGACGGTTGTTATGGGCTATAAGCGACGGTTTCTTGGCGATGCCAATAGCCCGACGGTTGTGGGCTATAGGCGACGGTTGTTAAGCGTCGCCCATAACATACAATAGACGACGGTTGTTATAACAATCATCGCCTATACTCCACTATGGGTGGCGGTTGGTTGAAACAACCGTCGCCTATACTCTATTATTGGTCTCGGTTGTTTTAAACAGCCGTCGCTTATACTCTACTATTGGTGTCGGTTGTTCATAACCGTCGCCCATACCCTTTTATTAGTATTTTATTATTTTATATTATAATACTTTATTTTATAATACTTCATATTGAATTTATATGTACTTATAAATTGTGGTATAAAAATTTGAAACTTTTTGAAATGTTAAATTATAATAATAACATCAATAATTGTATCCCAAAGAGATTAATCCGACAAATGTAAGCGGAACATACTAAGTAAAAAAACACCGTCAAATGTAAATACAACCCTCTATTTCTTAGACCCATTTGACTACCAAATAGCAAGAGCCTCCCGCGGTGGGGTTGAGTTTGTTCCTTGAAGTAATCGTTAACCTTCCCGAGCTTCACCTTCGCTTGTTTGGAAATCTCGATGTAGCATTTTCGGACAGTCACCCCATAAATATATAAACTTAAAAAGTCACCTGGAGTCAGAATTGCAAACTGATTTCACATAAGCTAAACACACGAACACATAGTGCGTACCATGAGCATCGTAACACAATAATGATTTCAATAAAGGCAGCAGAAAACGGGAAAAAAAAACCTTACTTGTACTTTGAAATCCTAAAATTTCTCGACCGCTGAAATTCTTCAAAGCGAGCTCGATGCCAAGAAAATGTTTTTTTCCTTATTAACCAACAAAATATTAAAGAAAAAAAAACAAAGGCATGCATGAGTATCTGACCTACGGGTTCAGCAAGCCTAAAAGAGTCGAAAGTGGTTCGGGGACAAAATCATCGAACGCAGTACATAGCCTTTAACTCGTGAATAGAGAAACGTCTGCAAAGTCGAATCTGAACCGAGAGATGATGACAATAAACAAACAAAGATGCACCACGATTGTTAAAATAATGATTACAAACATACCTGATGAGAAAAGACAGCTACCGAACAAGTCGATAGCATAAAAGGTACAACGAAACAACGTCAGAGACGTCCACGAGAAGAGTGACAACGGAAACAAGCAGCGGCTTTTAGGGGACTGATAGATATCGGCGGACTGGCGGAGGGTGCGGCGACGAGCTACCTACCTATGTTGAGCTTGCTTGCTTTCCTTATTGAGTCATTTCGTCGACTACGTCACGGCATAGCGCTTCACTTGTCAAATTTCTTAATTGAGTAATTTTATCGAATAGCTGAAGGGCTGGCTTCTTTTCGTAGTTGAGACTCAACGCCGAGAACAGATAGAACATAATATGAAGAACCACACATGGTTGAGCATGCGTACCTCGATTTATTAGGTGCCACAAGGGACTCAATGGACGCCTATAGTGCCGTCGCGTATAACATATTAAGTACTAGTATTTGTAAGTTTCAGTATTGAAAATTCTTTAACGAAGGCATTTCCGTAATTTTGAGTATAAAATGATTTTCGAAAGAGATTTTCGAATGATATTTTTTGAATGAGATTAGGGAAGACTTCCGAATATAATTTTCTTTACCAGATAGCTATCGAAAACCTAGCGAAGAACACACGATTTCAACCGAAAAACGCCAAATAAAGCGAAAGTCAGAGTAATCAATCAGAATCATGGACTTCACAAGTACAAACACTCGATCAAGCACATATGAAGCAAAATAAGTCGAATTTCTGTAACAAAAATGATATGAATCCGCGAAGAACAAATTTTAATCGATCATCAAAATTCGCAAAAACAGTTGGTACGATCAGTGAATAAGCTCAGATCAATTAGAAACACATAATCGAACCTCAATAACAGCAAATCAGTCGAATTGTATAGATTAAATCCAATTTCTACGATGAACATCGCGCCGCAATTAAAAAAAAAAACTCAATGCAATCTCAAAAATGCAATCCAAAATCCGATCCAAATCCCAGCACGTTTGCTCTGATACCAATTTTTAGGTCACCTTGAATCCAACCTATGTCGATCTAACGAAGAATTGAATCGTAATCTTACGAAATTTAGAGCTGAGGTATGAAGATTACCTACGATGATAGGTTGCGGGAGAAATAACGATGATAGCTCACAAGGGAGGCAAATTCTTCTCTTTACCATTTTTGATCCTTCTATTCAAATGTGAAACCATTGTACGACGCACACCATAGTTTCTAAGGTGTTCACTTATATATACCATGTATTGTGGTATATTTACATAATAGTCCTATACTAGTGCTGTTTTTATTTAGCCCTAGACTACTTATTACATTGTAAGACAAGATAACTATATTTATTGAATACAATAGAATGATCCTTTCAAAGCTCCTAGTGCTCCAGCGGCAGCAAGGAACATGAAGAAAACACTATCTTCTATGAACGGGTCTATTTTAAATTTGGACTGATAATAAGTTGAAAAGAAAAGTTATTTATTTCAACTGGGCTTATGTTGGTTTTGTATTCAATTTAGTATTACAATCCATGTATACTGTAATTTCAAAATCCAAGCAACAAATTGTATCTTATTTTATTATTTCGTCAAATGTGGAGAAAATATTGATGGTTTGTAGCATTCTTTTATTTGTAAATATTACAAAAATATATTTACATTATAAATGGTTTGCTCGAAATACTCACTCAATACGCTATGCACTACTCAATATTTGAGTTAAAACGCAAAGTAATACGAAATATGCATTTTAAAACATTGTATGACTAACTTTTAAATGCATATTGTGAGTAGGATTGCAAAAGGATCAAATTGGGTCGAATATCACAATATTCTATTCGTATTCTATTAATGATTCGAATATTTATATTCGAGTATTATCTGAATCATAGAATCAATTTGTATTCGCATTCGAAAATTCGAATAGGAGTGCATTTTCTTTTTATCTTTTTTAATGAAAATATAGAATTATATTGAATTATAACGTAATACTTATTTGTCGATTTAATAAAAATGTTATATTTAAGATATATGACATTATAATATGCTATATTTAAACATATGAAATAATATATAGTACACTTAAATATGTATTGAGTTATTCGAATCGAATATTCGATAATTAATCGAATCAAATACCTTGATATTTGTACTTGAAAATTATGCGAATCAGAAAAGCAATTTTATTCGGATTTATATTCGGAATGTTCAAATTCAAATCGTAGATTTGAATAAAAAAATTGTATCCTTTTGCGACCCTAATTTTGTGAGTGATAATAGGTTTCGAAATAATTTAATTCATTATTTGAAGATATATATGAACATTCAAAATGTACAGCTTGATCGTTTGGAAGCAGCCAAAAATAACTTAACTAAAGATTTTTCCCAACAAAACCCTGTTCAAATTGAATACAAATGAACCTGCAACCACGTGTCACCACGCCATTGCCCGAAAACAAAAACCCCATCCTTCATGTCAAGAGCTCAAAACGTCTTGATTGGCCAATATCATATCCATACTGAGATAAGAATCCTCCCCTACATCACAAAACAAATCCAAGTCTTATAATAATCAATTCCATTATATCCACACACCACAATTGCCTCATACACAAAACAGAAAAACAAAAGTTTATGGCTCAAGCGATGGCTTCAATGGCTGGTTTACGTGGCAACTCTCGGGCCGTCCTCGAAGGCAGCTGCAACCACTCTAACCGTCTGACCATCCGCACTAGAAACAGAGTCGGGCCCAAGCGGATAGTGTTCGCTCCCGTCCTAGCCCAGCAGGCCGAGCCGTCGACGAACGAAACGTCGAGTCGTCGGGCCGTGTTGGGCCTTGTGGCTGCTGGGATTGCATCGGGCTCGTTCGTTCAGGCCGTCTTGGCTGAGGCCCGAGCCATCAAGATAGGCGGGCCCCCGCCACCCTCTGGTGGATTACGTAAGTTTCGCCACCGCTTTTTCACTACATAATTTTTTTTTTCGACGATTAGAGGGTGCCATAAGGATATCAATGTGAAAAATGTTCAAGGGAAAGTGTAATGGTATGAGGCTTGGAGCCTAACGTACCCTTACTCGATGTGCTGACTCAGTTGTTCTTGGTCTTTCTTTCACGCCCTCTTAGGCTCTGTTTGGTTTACGGATTTCGACATGGTACGACATGCGAAGCGTAGCGTACAACGATTCGATGTGTGTCGTTACACTTTTCTTTTCTTTTCAGCATCGAATTTCGCGTACCAGAGACATACTTAGGGTGTGTTTGGTTGAGGAAATTAGTAGGAAAAGAAAATCAAAGGGAAAATGAAAACTAGCTTTTATGTTTTCGTTGATTGAAAAAATGAATGTGGAAAAGAGAAGAAAAGAAACCTTGTTTAAGTTTATACTTTAAACAAGGAAAAACTAATTTCCTCGCCATATGGAAGAAAAACTTATTCAAAACCGTGGTCTATCTCCCATACTAAATTCCACGAACCAAACACGTTGTGACTTATGTAATTTCCATGTCAAATTATGTATCTTTGTGAATGGTGGAAATGCCGTACATGCTAATTCAAGAATACACACACATATATGTCTGTATAAATGTGCTTTAGCTGTACTGTACCTCAATTAGATTTGTCTTCATTCTTGCATGTTTATTAAAGCTTAATTGCATGCTTGATGATGGGTCTTTCTTAACAAACAACCTTTTATTATTACAGCGGGGACTTTGAACTCTGATCAGGCGAGAGATTTCGATCTGCCGTACAAAAAGGATAGGTTTTACCTTCAGCCACTGCCACCTACGGAAGCTGCTGAAAGGGCAAAGGAGTCTGCTAAAGAGATCCTCGGAGTCAAGTCCTTCATCGACAAGAAAGCTTGGCCTTACGTCCAAAACGACCTTCGTTCTAAGGCTGAGTACCTTCGTTTCGATCTCAACACCATCATCTCTGCCAAGCCTAAAGAAGAGAAGCAAAAGTTTAAGGACCTTTACGGAAAGCTCTTTCAGACCATCGACAAGGTGAGCGAGCTCATTCGAGAATTATAGTTCTTTATCTTAATTATGCAATTTTTTCCTCATGTTTTGCGCCTTGATTTGGTGCTTTCTCAGCTGGACCATGCTGCCAAGATAAAGAGTTCTACCGAGGCAGAGAAGTACTATGCTGAGACAGTATCGGCGTTGGACGATGTCATAAAGAACATTGCTTAGAGAGAGTTCTGTCTGTATCTGTGCCAAACAATGTTGTTCAAAGGCGGTGTTCTATTGGATTAATCCTTTAAGAACCATAGGCTTTTCCATATCATAAAGCACAGTTGAAAAATCAAATCATTCTAACACATATAAAAACATGTTCGATTAGCTTGTCATATAATTGACGAAAATGTAACAAAATTGGAAAAAGAAGTGAAATCCTTCTAGGCGCTGGAGGCTGGGAACATGGTAGTAGGCAAACTCTGTCCTTCGGGTGCAAGATACCTCCGTTTAACTTCTCCAGACGAAACATCGATTGACAAGTAGTCCTATGATCAAAAGTGACAAAAGGCCCATTGTCATCAAACTTCTTAACAGAGACGAATTCCGTAGATTGAGTGCCAATGAACTTTAACGAAACGATCATCATTTTCTCAGCCCATCTCTCTTTTCTGTAATCTTTCAACACCCATATATGATAATCTTGTTCATCTTCGACCCGACTCACAAGTGCTACGCTGCCTCCCCAAGCAATAGGGTTAACACGCGAAAATGGTCCACTCGGAAAGGAAGCAATTTGGAATCTTATCTTGGTAATTTGTTTGTTCCCCATCTCCAAACATATGCTCAAGGCCATCGCCATGATACGACATAAAGTAAACTTCTCCCACCATTGCAGTGCTCCGTATATGAGCGTTAGCAGACCTCACGAATGGACTTACGGACTTCTTCGTGCAATGGACTTATTGCATGGAGAATGATATCTATCATTCTCCATGCAATATTAGTCCCAACGGTTAAAACCAAGAAAGCTACTTCTTCGGCATATGGACTTGATTCGTACTGACGAGGAACAGCCAATTTCAATTTTGTCTGAGGAGTTTATGTAACACATTTTCATATCCCTCGGTATGTGATAGTTTAGGCAACTCGTGGATTCCCTGTGGATGGATTGCTTATCCTGGATTTTCTCTGCTCAGGCCCCAAAGCTGAAATTTACACCCATAGAGTTCAGCTCTCACTCTACTTGCTATGGATGTTTTGGAAAACGAGGAATTTATGGGTCTTCATAAAAGAATGGAGAGATGAGAAAGTTGTGGTAGACCTGGCACGCGATGAATGCCAGGAGTTTCTGCAGCTGTAGGAGCAACTTTTATTTTGGCTGTGATCGATTGGTGCTTCTTCCAGACCTAGTAGGGTATTTTCTACCAGTGTGTGGTTATGGAGCTTGGTGGGAGTTTTTTTTTTGTCTGTGTTATTCCTGTCCTTGTTGCTGGATTTTGAAGCTGAAAGCTGCATCTACAGGGTTGACATCTCTTCCTTTTTGTTTTCTCCCTTTGTAGTCCAGGTGTATGAAGCTTTACTTTGAGCCATTTTGATTTGATTTTGGAACTTTGTGTTAGGATATTTAATTGATTGTGTCAATAGTTTAAGTCTTAGGATTTATTTTGTAATTATCCTTTAGCTTAGGCTTAGGACTATAATGTAATTATTTTATTTTTAGTGATTGGGCCTTAATATACCTAGGGTTAATGTGGTATATAAGGTTTTACCAACTCACTTTTGAAAGTAATCAAAGATCAAAGGCTAAACCTAGTTTTCCACACAATACACACACTCAAAGGTGAGAATACTCCCTTTTCATTCCATCTAAGCCTCTTTGATTCCTTGTTCGGTGCATTCGGGACCAACAAGTGGTATCAGAGCAAACGTGGATCGATCTGCATTGATTTGAATCCAGTTTTGTTCGATTCCGAGAAAGATCAAAGTTGTTTTGGGCAAAAATCACTTTCGGGCATTGTGAACTCGTTTTGGGGCTTTAATGCTTTGTTTTTGTTTTTAAAACCTTCCCCAAGATCGATTCTATGCCTAAAATGTTTTTTAGAACACTTTGGATCAGTTTTAATGAGTTTTGAGCAAGATCGAAGCAAAAACTCTTCAGAAAAGGACATCTCGGCCATTCTCTGTTTTGGTCGATTTGACCTATTTTTTATTGTTTTTAGCTCACAAATCGGTCGATTATGTGTTTAGGGAAGAATTTCTGAAGTTTAGGATCAAGTTTGAGCTATTTTGGTTGAGATCTGAGTGAAAACGGACGGTTTTCTGGCAAAAAATCGCGACAAGCAATGGAACAGTACATTGATGTTCTTGCCCGTGAAACTTTTTGCTGAATTGTTCAAATCCGCGAAAGTTTCATATCCGCGAAGTTGATTCCGAGAATTTTTAAACCACGAAAAATTCACTTCACTGTCACTTCATTTTTTCTCAACTGACTCGCGTTCCAAAACCGCGAAAAATTTCTCTTAGACCCAATTCTTCTCAACTTCGTACTCTTTAAAATCCGAGAAACTTTATATCCAAGAAAGCTCATTCCGCGAATTTTTCTGAGCCGCGAAATTTTTCAGCCTAGAACTTTTTGAAATTTTTATATCCGAGAAATTTTTCAAGACCGAGAAAGTTTTGAAACTCGCGAAAATTTTACATCTGAGAAAGTTTTTCAAAACCACGTCTCTTTCAAATCCGAGAAAATTTCCTAAAACCACACTTCAACTCTCGATGCGAAATTTTACAACTTGCGAAATTTTTCTTGTGAAGCTTTAAAACTCTCAACTGAGAATCATTCTCACATGCGAAGTTTTAAAGTTCGAGAAATTTTCAACTGAACCCTTTAAAAATCCGAGAAATCTTTAAACTCACAAACACCGAAATTTCTGAACACATAATTTCTCGGGTAATTCTTCATACAATCACAGGTTAAGTTGAAATTTTCGCAACACATAAAAACGTCACTTCAAAACTGCGAATTTTTTCTGATGTGTTAATTTTTTTTTCTCGGTTCAAATTTTTTTCTCGAGTTGAATTTTTTTTTTGTCGAACTTTACAAAGTCTTGATTGTTACACTTCAGTCCTTTCACCCTAGACCACTTTTGACATAAAATTTATTTTGCTCCTCAAGTCTCGATTTAAATTTCTAGAACTTCTCCTAATTTCAAGATATATTTCTCATTCATACATTATCGACCATCACACACGTCCACTTAGTTCTAAGAAATTCTTTAAACGATCTTTCACAAATCTACTCTTTAAACTCATCTTTCTCATCTCGTTCGATACTAACTCTCTTATTTATACAAGATCAAAACCACGGACGATTTGACTGCACCAACCATGTCTACCACAAACGACATCTCAACAGTGGGCTCCGACACCAGACCGCCGATGCTGCGACAAGGCGACTACAGCATATGGACAAATCGGTTCCTCACGTTCATCAGGAACAAAGGCGCACCACTCTCTCAATACCTACTGGACTCCATCTTCAATGGTCCAGCACAATTCTGGACGATCATCCCTGCACAGCCAAACGCAAACCCTCCCATGGATGAACTCCGCACTCCAAGAGGTCCCATCAATGAGGATGAAGAGGCTCGCGTACAGGCCGACGAGACTGCCAAAGGATACCTCTTCCAGGCTATGGGCAACGAAGTATACGCTCACATCGAGTGCTGCACAACTGCTAAGGAAATATGGGATGAACTCGTAGAAATTATGGCAGGCACAACTGAGAGTGCTCAGGGGAGGAAATCAGCATGTCTCTCACAGTATGAACATTTCCAAGCCTATGAAGGAGAGGAGCTGCGTGACACATATCTTCGTTACTTAAAGGTCATCAATGAACTCAAGAAAGCCAGGATCTCAAGGGACAAATTCGATATCAACAACCGCTTCCTTGGTAGCCTCAAACCACATTGGGAAATGCAACTGTCATGATGATTCAGAGTAAGGACCTCTCCAACACCTCCATCCATGCTCTCTACAACAGCCTATCTGCCTATGCTCCTTACGTGCAACCTCAGTCTAACAACACTCGAGTCGATCCGCTGGCTCTCCTCTCAAACAAGACTACCGAACGATCTTCCACCTCTAAGGCCAAACAGAACAAAGGGAAGCTACCAGCTGTTGTATCTGATGCCTCTTCAGGATCCGAAGCTGATACAGAATCGGATGAAGATGTTCGTGATCTACGCAAACAACTGGCAATGCTCACAAAGATGGTCACAAAGAAGATCGGGAAAAAAATCCTCATCCTCCTCCAATCGCCAAAGGACCTTTAGCGGCAGCAAAAAGACCACTCCCACGGAAGAATCAAAGCCGATAAAGAAAGAGGAGGACTCAGCACCTCAAAAGTCTGTGAAGTGCTTTCGATGTGGAAAGACAGGCCACTTTGCCAAGGAATGCCACGCCCCACGCGTGAAGGACTCAGGCTACTACGACCGTAAGGCCAGAATGACCCGCAAAATGGAAAGTGCAAAGTTCTGCTTACTGAAGAAGCTGAATGGGTGAACGACACTTCAGAAGACGAGGAGCCTCAGGATGAAGATTGCTGCATGGCAGGCTTGTCGAACATGACGGAGACGAAGAGATGGCCAACACCGATGAGAACACAGCTAAGACTTCTACCAACGCCGAGTCTGAGGTACGAATCTCGCAACTCGATGATGTGTTCAATCACCGTCACACTATTAAGAAACCCACCGTAGACGCTAGGGAGTATGAAGAACTTAAGCTAAAATTTGAAAACAACTATGCATTACTTAGTTTAAAAATAGAAGAGCTTGCTTGTGCAAACGAACGTCTAATGGCCTCTGAAGCGTTAGTCAAACGTCTGCAAAGCAAGAATAAGCAAAGTGAGAATAAGGTGAAGGAAACCACACTGGCCATCAGTTCATGCGAAACATCTCGTCTCCTAACTGCATCCCAATATGAACTACTTACCAGGAAAGAGTTAGGCTGTACCGAAAGGTGAAAGAACTTGAAGAGCAACTTCACCTTAGAAACGAAAACTCACGCATCTTATGCCTATTGAACCAACCAGTTGAAACAGAATTCTACAACGCCCGGGGGGGATCGGACTGTCTAGCAATTGCAATCGAACACCGCTAACAGTTAAAAGATATAACATGTGCAACACTACATTCCTGCAAACAAGAAATGGTGCTCCCCCGCAGCTTAAGCCATTTGTGAGATCATCCTCCGCTGTCATCTCAGAAGAAAAAGAGTACAGAACATTCATTGGGCAGAAATCGCGTATGACTACACAGAATTGAATAATAGAGATAAAACTAAGATATCTTCACTCTCGGAGGATGTCGAAACCTTACTCCCAACCAAAGAACAGGAAGTTGCTTTCCAAGATGTGCTCTCTCGCACCTACATCCCAAAGAAACTTCTACTCATAGCAGAACTAGAACGAACACTAGAAGTAGAAAGGAAGGCCTTTGCAAAAGAGCGAGATGAACTACTTAGCAAAATCTTCACACTAGAACAATTTCCCAATACGAACTATCCCTCTACATCAAGTCAAGTACCCGATTCTCAAACATGTAAATGTAAGAGGACGGCGAAAATGACTCCTGAAGCTGACATATGTTCTAACACTAACTCTAGTATTCTTATGGATACAGGGAATGTGAGTTCGACGTCTCTGGAAGGCAGTTCGTATCAAATAAAGGAGAACCCGCTCTTCGATGACAAGAAGAAAAAACCATCCTATATTCGTCCTTCCTCTCTATGTACTGAATCCCAATATCCTAAGGTCGTAGACAATTATGTTGCTACTTATCTTTCTTTTACCAAACTTATGTCTATGTGCTGCTGCAATGATTTTGTTCTCCCACGATTTCATGAATATGAAACACATGAACACGCAACCTCCGACCTCGCAAGCGAACCTTCTCTACGACGTCTCTGAATTCTCCCATCTCGCCTAAACCTAAGGTCAAGCGAAAACATCTCTCGTCGTCAAACGCAAACTCACCTACTACTCGCAAGCCAAAGGCGACCAAAACCGAAGCACGAACACAACAACCACATTACTGACGCCAATTCATGTATAAGGCGCCATACATGCAAGCACAAGTTAGGAAAATATGGGTTAGAAAAACCATAATCTCGCCTCATCAAACAAACGATAAAGGGAAAGCTAAATTAGAATCAACACAATCTGATTTAGTAACCACATTTCCCATTAAGCGCATAAAAACTTTACATATATCACAAGAATGTCCCGTCCGAAAACGGGGACCCAACGTTTGCTGATGATTGCAGGTCTGTCATGTGTGGTATCTAGACTCGGGTTGCTCCACACACATGACGGGGAACAAGGAGCTGTTGAGCAACTTCTCCGAGCGCTATCTCGGAAGGGTCTCCTTCGGAAACAGTCAAATGGCGCCAATTCTCGGAACTGGTGATCTCGTCCATGACAAACTGACAATTAAGGGGATATCTACGTCGAGGGTTTGAGCTACAATCTCTTCAGCATTGGTCGTTTCTGCGACAAAGGATACAAGGTTCTCTTCGAATCTGACATCTGCAGCATTATAGATGCCTCAGGACAATCTCTTCTCTCAGGATCGCGCACGTCTCACCTTTACGTACTCAATCTTACGACCTCTCGACCATATGCCTTCTCTCTCGAGCCGCACCCAAGTTGAACGATTTATGGCACCGGCGTCTTTCACATCTCAATTTCAAGACCATCAACAAACTGCGTCAGGATAAACTCGTCAACGGTCTACCCCAACTGACATATTATAAGGAACACCTCTGCTCTGCCTGTGAATTGGGGAAAATGAAGCGATCGTCTCACATCTCTAAGGAAACACCGTCCTCTAAGCTCATCCTCGAGCTCTTACATATGGATCTATGTGGACCAATGCCTACGGCCACACTCGGAGGAAGACGGTATATTCTTGTGATTGTCGACGATTTTTCACGCTACACGTGGACGAAACTCATTCGTACAAAGGATAAAGTTCCTGATATAATCATCGAGTTTGTTGTTACGTCCCAAACTCTTCATCAACAGAAGGTTCGGATTATCAGAACTGACAACGGAACTGAGTTAAGAACAAGAAGCTCAGTGATTTCTATGCCACTCAGGGCATCACTCAGCAGTTCTCAGCTGTGAAGACACCGGAACAGAATGGTGTCGTTGAGCGTAAGAACAGGACACTAGTTGAAGCAGCCAGGACTCTCCTCATCCAATCCGGACTTCCTCATTCTCTTTGGGGCGAAGCTATTCAAACGGCTTGTTACACACAGAACCGGGCTTCCATCCACAAGAGATTCAACCGCACCCCATACGAGATGCTGAATAACCGTCGTATCCCCGATATATCCTATCTAAGGGTCTTCGGTTGCCGATGTTTTGTGGCCAATGATCGCCAACATCTTGGGAAGCTTGATCCAAAAGCACTTGAAGGCATCTTTGTTGGATATTCGCTGAACTCGAAGGCATACAGAGTCTATCTTAGGGAGAGACGATCAGTAATAGAGAGCACAAATGTCACCTTTGACGAAAGCGAAGGCGATCTCATGGCTTCTGCCCATATCAGTCCAGAACCAGGTCTTCTACAGTCATTAACAAAAGGTCAACCTTCAACGGCGGGAACTTCCTCATCTGAGGGCAATTCTGGTGAACTGGATCTCGATCTGCTCTTCGAGTACTTCTATCCAGTCCCCAAGACTCCCGTCGCCACCACTCAACCTACCGCTGCACTCACTCCACCTACACCACCAGCTACGGCAATAACGTCGTTCCTCCAAACTTGGATGCACTCAATCTCAACGAAGACGACATTTTACCCAACCCTGGGAACATTGCTGATCCTGATGCTGAACCCTCTCAATCTAATACGATTGAGATGTCTTCTTCGGACACCGGACCCCAATCTAATGAGTCTCAAATCGATACAAATGCGGCCAGCTCCTCACAAACAAATGTACCACTTTGGGCTCGCTCTCACCCTACCGATCAGATTATTGGGGATCCCACATCCGGTGTTTCGACGCGTTCAGCTACGATGAATGAAAGTCTGTTTGCTTGCTATCTCAGTCAAGTTGAACCATCACGAGTAGCTGAAGCTCTCAACGATCCTGATTGGCTGATTGTAATGCAGGAGGAAATAAATCAGTTTGAACGTTTACAAGTTTGGGAACTCGTACCACGACCTCACAATAGATCCATTATCGGCACAAAATGGATATTCAAGAACAAAAAGGATGAAGACGGTGTTGTTATCCGCAACAAAGCAAGACTTGTGGCTAAGGGGTACAACCAACAAGAAGGCATCGACTACGATGAAACTTTCGCCCCAGTTGGCAGGATCGAAGCCATACGAATTTTTCTTGCCTTTGCTGCTCACAAGAACTTTAAAGTCTACCAAATGGACGTGAAGACTGCATTTCTGAATGGATTTCTCAAAGAAGAAGTGTACGTTGATCAACCTGAAGGGTTCTTGAGCGAAGAGTTTCCTCATCACGTATATCGACTCTACAAGGCCCTCTACGGACTAAAACAGGCTCCCCGAGCGTGGTATGACGTCCTTTCAGACTTCCTTGTTCAGTCTGGATTCAAGAAAGGATCTCTGGATACAACTCTCTTCACCAAACGGAGTGGCCGGATATCATGATTGTACAGATTTATGTCGATGACATCATTTTTGGATCGACTAAACCACACTGTGTGAAGAGTTCGCAGAATTGATGAAAGAAAAATTCGAGATGAGTATGATGGGTGAGCTGAATTTCTTTCTTGGTCTTCAAGTAAAGCAACTCCCCGACGGAATCTTCATCAATCAGTCCAAATACATCCATGACATCCTCGAGAATATGGAATGAAGGATGCTAAGACTGCTGCTACACCTATGTCACCCTCTGGCCGACCCGACGCGGACCCATCTGGTGCTCCCGTTGACCAAACCGTCTATCGAGGGATAATAGGCTCTCTTTTGTACCTTACTGCTAGTCGACCGGGATATCGTTCTCTCGAAAGGAATCTGCGCTCGTTTTCAGGCAACACCGAAGGAATCCCATCTCACTGCTGTCAAAAGGATTCTCCGCTATCTCAAAGGAACACCTAATCTGGTTTGTGGTACCCCACTCGATCGGACTTTAAACTGGTTGGATTCTCTGACTCGGATTATGCAGGATGCAAGATGGATCGGAAAAGCACCTCTGGAGCTGCACACTTTTCTTGGGCGGTAACTCGTGAGTTGGTCTTCTCGAAAACAAAACTGTGTCTCAACATCATTGACGGAGGCAGAGTATGTCGCCGCCGCTGGTGTTGTTCACAGCTTTTGTGGATGAGAACCCAACTACGAGATTTTAATTTTCATGCTGATAAAATTCCCATTTACTGTGACTCAAAGAGTGCGATTGCGATGACGAGTAATCCGGTACATCACTCGAGAACGAAACACATAGATATTCGTCACCACTTCATCAAAGAACATGTCGAACAAGGGACGATTGAATTGCACTACGTCACAACCGAAGATCAACTGGCCGACATTTTCACAAAACCGTTGGATGTCAACGATTCCAACACCTAGTGACTATGTTGGGCATGTTGAATATTCAGTTGTGATCAATCGACCCTACATGAACTTTGATAAAGTATACATATTGCCTTTTCACTTCACTTCATTCTCTATGTGTCTCCTAAATTATGTCTCTCAAGGGGGAGTTTTCGATTAAGGGGGAGTTTCCGGTTATTTTTCTCTCAATTTAAAAAGGAAAACTTTAGGTTAAGGGGGAGTTTCGGATTATGCCTTTTAATTTAAAAATAAAAATATATATATATATATATAAATAATAAAAAAAGGGGGGTTGAAATTTTAAAAAGGGGGGGTTGAAAATTTTAACTCCTTGGTCAAAACAGAGTCAAATTGGACCAATTGGTCAAAACAGAGTCCAAATTGGGACCAATTGAACATCAATTGGACCCAATTTTGACCAAGCCCGCAATTTTGACCAAGCCCGCGAAAAAATTGAATCCGGACCCAATCTTGACCAAGCCCATAAATTTTGGCCCATTATCACAAAATTTCGCATGAACAGCCAAAACCACTAAAACCCTAAACACTTAACACTTTTCACAATCCTAAAATTTCCGAGAAAATTCAAAACTTTCGCAACCCCCTCTTTCAAAATTTCGCAACTCCTCACATCTTCGTCGTCGTCAAATCTGCAATCAAAATCTGTTTCCTGCTAACTCCATTGTCGCAAATCAGCTTTTCGGTATGAATACACCTCAAATAAATCAATTTCCGTTCATTTTATCCTGATTTGCCCCGCATTGATTAAATCCGTTAGGTTAGGATCAATTTTTCTCGGCTCTGAATCGAACGCATGTTAGGTTTTTGATGTTTAAAATCCCCAAATATGCATTGCCCACCAATTACGAGTCGATTGAGTCCCGATTATTGCATTTTGGTTGAGATTTGAGTAGGTCTAAGGCAAAATCATTGCGTCGTTTCGCACGATGTCGCACTGTGTTCTTCACCGCGAAAAATTCTCAGAAAATTTCTTTAAACGTTAAATTTCGCTGCTACAGTGAGCAAGGTTCCGCGAAATTTTTTCCGAGAAATTTCTTACATTGAAATTTTCGCTGCTACAGTGACTAAGAAACTGCGAAACTTTCGCCCGAGAATTTACATGTGTTAATTTGTTTTTTTCGCTGCTACAGCATGTTAAATCCCGCGAAAGTTTATCTGAGAAATCTTTTTCCCTCACGACAAAACTTTCTCTGCTACAGTGAGTTTAGCCCCGCGAAATTCTAATACACTTCACTTCACTTTACATCTCTTCGCATCTTCACTTTTTTTCGCACCACAGTGAAACACAATTTCTCAATGCACAAAGCTTTTTCCTTCCGCGAAACTTTCATAAAACATGCGAAAATTTCATTATATGCGAAAATTGGACAACTTGCGAGATTTCTTAACTTGCGAAATTTTCATAATTGCGAAATTTCACTCAGTCTGCGAAAATTTCTAACAACATGTTTATGTGCTATCACTTGCGAAATTTTTCCATACTGCGAAATTTTACTCAGTCTGCGAAAAATTTCTCACGAACATGCTTATGTGCTATCACTTGCGAAAATTTCCTAATGCATGTGAAATTTTCTCTATGCTAAAATTTCTACGTGTTACACTTAGCGAATTTTCCATTACATGCGACCTTTACACAACATGCGAAAATTTTTCTCTATCTGCGAAACTTTTCCTTGATATGCGAATTTTCCATCACACAATATGCGAACATTCTTACATATCTATGTTTATACTTAGCGAATTTTCTCATCTCACATGCACGCCCTCAAGTCAGAAATTTTCTAAGTATTGCGAAATTTTCGTTTAAAAATTGTCGATGTTTCGTTTACAATTTGAGGCTACTGTCATTGTTTCACCCCCACTAATCCGTATCAATCATATTACAATTACTGTCAAGCACAGATATGACCGACAAAGATCAAGGCACAATTGAAGCGCTTGAGGCGGCTGCAATCCAAAGGGACGTTGCTCGCATCGAACTCAACACGCGTATCTATGTCCCACCACCCAGCAGATCTTCCCACTAAGTCAATGGGCGGCCCTGATTCCCAACAACTACATGGTGGACTTGGACAGCTTTCGGTGCGATGCCCCCGTCATTATAGAAATCCTCAAAGGCACCCACTTCGCCACGCCCTCACTCATGGCGAGCCAGAAGCAAAGTGTATGCTCAACAATTCTGGCATAACGTTGCAGATAGCTGGACCACTCCACCTCGCTAAAACCTTATCCGCCAAAATCGATCAAGAAACGGTGGTCCTCACTCGCAGATAGTCCAAGAAGTGCTTCAACTCCCAGTCTACTCCCCCACGATCCTCTACCGACGCACGAACAACTCATTGAAGACATTGACAGACTGGGCTATCAACCAGATAACAAGAAGAAGAAGGCCCACTTGTCCCTCAGTGAAGTCACCACCACCCTATCTACCTCAACCCTTGCGAACACTGTACCTGCTGGTGAACAATGCATGTCAGGAAAGCATGCTGGTCAGGACGCGGAAACCTTCAAATCCTCACCATCCTAACCGGCATCGCCCACAACCGCAAGTACAACTACGCCGACATCATCTGGATGGATCTCGTCGCGATGATCCAACGTCGCGACCGGGAAGTCGCCAAGGGAGTCACAACCCGCTTCGTCCCTTACATGCGGTGGCTCCCAGCCTTCATCAAACACTTCCGCTTGCACTCCACCAACATTCGCATCCGGCGGCAGCAGCAAACTTCCTCATCCCCCACTGTCGAGAAGTTCGCCAAGAAAAACACTCCGGCGAAAGATCGACACGCCCATGATAACCCGGACGACGTGCTCGCCTACGCCGACCTGACAACCTGCACGTCCGAGAATACCGTGCCTGCACAGCATCTGTTCCGCGAAAGCCCTCACCCACTATCCATGTCCTACGGAGCAGATCAACCCCCACTGCTCCTAACCCCGGGACTAGCCAAAACCCCACCACCACCTCCAAAAAGTCATCGAGTCGCGCCGCACCTCTTCCACCTCGCGCTCCGAAAAAACGGTTGCGAGAGGATGACGTAAGCCGCCCCACGAGCGTCGATCGAACAAAAACACGATCGACCTCCTCAGCCACATATAAGCCGAGCCGAACCAATAGGTACAGGAGGTGATGTGTTCACCTCCCGATAGAAGACGTGGCATCTGGCTCAACCACGCAAACGACCCCACCAATCCACTTATCTTCCTCTCTACAAGAAGATATTTCATTCCACGAGGAGCCACGTATACCATCGACATCCCACTTGGAGATGATCGATGTTGAAACAAGCAGTCCCTCGCCTCAGACTGCATCCTCTTCATGCACATCGAGT
>JAPQWV010002014.1:0-66453 GCA_027422505.1 Craterostigma plantagineum | reverse complement strand
ACCTTAGGGATTTTTCTTTTAACTTCTTCTTTGGACATTTCATTTGGTCGAGTAGTCGCGTGTGTTTTACGTTATTTCTACCTCTTAAACGCTTATAACTATGTTTATAGTTAATCTATGACTACTCTATTTTATGTCTATTGATCTCTCTAGCCAGCGCATGGAAACGCATAACGGCCTACAAACGCCTAACGGATAACAACACGACGTCACGCACGAAAACGAGTACCTCACGAGCACGTCCTTTATTCGTCAGGGAGTCACGCTCTTCTTAAACTCTTTTTCTCCTCCTTTTATTTTTAACGTTGAGGACAACGTCAGGTTTAAGTGTGGGAGGGGAATCTAGTTTGAGAACTACGTGAAAACTTTTAAATTTTTTATGACGTGTCTATGGGCTTAAAGTTTTATGACGTGTCTATTACGTGAAAATTGACGTGTCTACTACGTGAAAATTTTTTTTATGACGTATCTATGAACTATAATCTTCGTTAGAAAGGCATGAATTACTGAATTCAGGCACGATTTTTTTGCGTTTATCTCGAGTTAGTCTGCATTATTATGAATCTTTGTGAGCAATTAGGATATGCATGACTGTCTGAATCATTTTGCCTGAATAGATATAGCACTGTTTTGAGAGTTTCGTACACACATCCCCATTTCATTGTGAAGTTTGAGCCTGACGAGCTTATGCTCATTTTTTTGTGTTGACGTGCCTAGTCTATATCTCTCTAGAACTTGCCTGTCTAATGCATGTTGAACTATTTTCGGTGTGTTAGTATAGAAATGATGAGGGCATTAGGAATTAAGTCCAGAGCCAAAACTCCCCACCATGACTAGCCCAATAGTTAGCCCCTTTGAGCCTAAGACTATTCGTTGCGTACCTCATATGATATGAAATACCCCCGACTCATATAAGCCTCCAGAAATTAGATGAACCCGAATTCGTTAGAATAGAGCAGAAGTCGGACTTGAGAGTTACTGTTTCAGTGTATGGTTCGATTTTCTTCTCTGTTATTCGTGAAATGACTCGCCCCTGATTTGACCGTTTTCTGAAATGACCTGATCCCTTTTTCATAAGCATGCCCATAAACCTTTTGGCAAGATATAGGTTTCGGTAATAAGTATCCCTAGGTACACGCATTCGCTGTGACGATGTATTCTTTGCGACAAAAGCCGAACCTTGATGTTTTGAGGGAATAAGGGTAGTGCACTAGAGCGTAATTAAAGGGAAAGGGCAGAAAATGAAAGGGAACTGAATTCACAGGGGTCGGGCAGAAAAGTCTAGGATTTCGGGGCGAGAATGTTGAATCATGTGCTGAAACGTGTGATTTTCTGTTCGACCATGCTATGTTCTTCGAATTTTTTAGCTTATGCATCCCTGGTTTAAAGATTACATGCTCACTATATATGCGTACCATTTCATGACTATTTGATCCATGTTCTCCCGAAAAGACCCTCAGATTTATGCTTGCCACTTTAAGTAGTAGATATGCGATTAGCTTGCAAGTTTGGTAGGGTTGGACTAGCGCACGAATATGAGTGATTCACTATAAATTTAGCCTATACACTGAGCGACTTGAGCGAATCCTTGTGAGAGTATGAGTCTCGATTAGCAGTGCGAAGGAAGTTTAGGTCGACAAGTGCAGTCATTAGTGTAACGTCCATGATTGTTTGCTTGATTCTTTTCGTGCCTTCTAGCTTTGATGATAATTGCGAACGATCGTGCCGTTATCCTGATTTATGCCTTATCTAATTCCTAATTTACTTGAGGACAAGCAAATGCTTAAGTGTGGGGAGGTTTGATAAACGTATTTCGATAAAATACGTTTATCGTAGTATTTATTTGGGTTATAATAAAGCGTTAGCGATCAATTATGCATTTATTCGATATATTTACACTTGTTTTATTGTTGAAGGAGCTTAGGACGAGTTTCGGGCGAAAAGGAGCGAAAACGGAGCAAAACGGCGCGAAAGGGCAGAAACTGCCCTCGGTCACGGCCAGACGCATTACGCGTCACGGTCGTGACGAGGGACAGAGAGCGAAAGAGAGGGACGCTGATGATGGTCACGGCCGTGACGCTTAATGCGTCTGACCGTGACGCGAGGCAGAGAAGGCCACTTATGATGGTCACGGCCGTGACAGGGCATGCACTTACCCGTGACCTGTGGCAGAGAGTCCAACTAAAGGAGGTCACGGCCGTGACGCCCTATGCACTTGACCGTGACGCATGGTTTCGATTTTCTCGCGGTGAGTCGGTGATTGTCACGGCCGTGACGACCCATGTCCCAGGCCGTGACCCGTGCGAAATTTAGTATAAAAGCCCAAATTCGACTCAGAAAGAGGGACTTCGACCAGATACAAATCCAAACCCTCTAGAGACGAAAAATAGCACGAAAGAACGTAGAATCACACCCCGAAGCGCAAGAGACGGAGTTCTACGCAGACGTGAACGAAGAACAAAGATCTACCCGAGCTTTCAACGATTATGAGTTCTTTTCTCTTAATTTCTATTTCCTTAGTTGTTTTTCCTTCTATTATGCGTAGGTAATTCCCTTTGTGTTTGGGATTAGATGAACGCTAGGATATTTCGTAGTTGAGACTTTTAATTATCGTGACCATGTGTTTTGACTATTTATCATTCTATGAAATTGTTTCGTTGCTTTAATATGTCTATGTGTTAAAGTAATTGTTTGGAAAATCGTTTAGGGCGACAGCTAAGGCCATTCATAGAAGATAGGATTCGAATATAGGGCGAAAGCAAATACTCGATCCTCGCCATTAGTAATTAATTAACTTTAGATCCCCGCGAGCGTTTAGGGCGACAGCAGACTCGCGAGCGGGCAGGATTACTGCGATCTAGTCAGAATCACGTAGGAGCGATAGTTCATTGTCTTAGCCAATAATACCTAGCGGGATTCGAATCCCGAGCACTTTTCATTATCTGAAAGCTTCGTAATAGTTAACGTGTTCCTTGAATTTCTAGTCGATTTAGGGGTAAGTGTTAGGTTAAGTCATCAAAAATCAGCGTATTTTATTTAGGCTAAATATCGAGTCGATAGGTAATTACTAGTACTTGATTTATTCCTCGTGTTCGATACTCGTCTACTCACTCTACTGCACTACAAACGATAGGTTCACTGCCTATCGCACGTCGGTGATAGTAATTTAGTATACGTTTTATTTATCACTTGTCGCACATTTTCATTCACACACCACGTGTCGATCAAAAGCTGTCATCAAGCCCATGAGGATTGTAAGTACATACTCCTCTTCAAGATGAGCCCTTAAGGCATTGGCACCACCACAGCTACATCGACAGGGTGGCCTATAGCTACTCAATTCCTCCCACAGAGTTTTAAGTTTAGTGTAATACACAGAAATGCTGGTAGAATTCTGTGCTAAATTGATCAACTCTCTTTTCAATTGAAAGATCATCGGCTTGTTTTGTTTGACCATACCTTTCTTGGAGATCATCCCAAACATCTTTAGCCGTTGAGCTGTACAGGATGCTGCCAGAAATCTCCTTATTTACCGAATTCAAGATCCATGAAATGACTATGTTGTTATTACGTTTCCAGGCACTCACTCTGTTCAAGTTATTCACAGCTGGTGGCTTCAAATCTCCATTCACGAAACCTTCCTTGTTTCGCCCTATCAATGCGATCATCATCGACCTACTCCATGTCATGTAATTGTAACCATTTAACTGTTCGTGCACCAGGAGTGGCCCAGATGTGTCATTTCCACTCAAGAAGTAGGGATCATTACCCAATCCTATCTGAGCCGCATTTGTTGTTTGATTCGCTCCAATTCCTACATTGCCTCTTGGAACTTCTGCATTCTCGTCAGCCATCTTTGATTATCAATTGACCTTTCAACAATAGCTCGATTCAAATCTTGATCCTTGCAGCTGCAGCTGTATGCTCTGATACCATAATAAATTTTGTAGAGATTTGTGTTTGTGAACAAGATTGCTTACGTGGTTCGGATTATGTTTAATCCTACATCCACGGTCAACAGATGAAGATCTTTATTGATCTATATGAGTTACAAAAATGAGAGGAAAACGCACTCTCGAAGAAGATGAAGAGAAATTTCACACACTCGATTAATCTACAGAACATCTCAAAAGAATGCTTTAAAGGTTGCGCGCCAAAAATCGTTGAAGCCAAACTGCGACGATTTCATCCTATCTTAATCGTCGATGCTAGACGCGTCTTTATAAGTGGGCTTATGTTTATTTGGCCCAGCGCGTTTATTTAAGACACATCCCGCCTTTTCTTTTAAACTGACGATTTCTTCCCATCTTCATTTCTGTGGTTCTGCCTTGCTCGAACTTGGCTGCTCTGAGCTCCTTTCATGATCACGTTCATGCCTCATTTTCAACATGGTTGGACCGATCGGTATACTTTGCAAGCTATTGCGCAGACTCTCGGAGTTTACTTGGTCTTACGGTCAGAGTTCTCTCTAACAAAATTTCAACGCTCGACGTAATTTCAATTTGAAGCAAATCTGAATCTCACTGTTGAATAATTATACTAGTTAGACCATCTCCAATAGAGACTTATTATTCAGTAAAACCACAAAAGTATGATCCAATGGACACCAATTTCTATACCTAAAATAAGAATATGTGATTTTCTCTCTCCTTTGGACCCAAATTTCGGTTTGCACTGTTCATGTACTGAGAATTTTTCAACTCTTACAAATAAGCCCCTTAAAGCTAATAATTACCTTTAGTGCCATTATAGTAGCTAAAAAACTAATTAAATTTCACCATTATACTAGCTAAAAACTTATTAAATTTCACTTCTCACACTAATATATAATTGTCTTTATTAAATGTTTTACAATTTATTTATTATATTGATTTTAAAATAATATTAGTGTACGAATAATATTATTGAATTTAAAATGTACATTAAAATAATGTTATTGTACTAATAATAATATTTTATTGAATTTAAAATAATATCATTGTTTAATTTTTTTGGCGTAGTTATTGTCTAATTTGTAAAGTTGTAAAATACATTGGTAATATTGAAAAGTTGTAAATTTGGTGTGGAAAAGAATATTATCAGAATATTCTTTTGAGTTTGTAAATGGGTTTAATGGTTGGAGAAGAATTACTGTTTGAAGTGACATTTACTGTATTTTGGGTTTAGGAATAGGTTTTCGGTTGGAGATGGCCTTATCAGTTGGGAGTAAATATGAATGGATATGTCGACCCTGGAAGTCGATCTCCCACACAAAGCCTTGCATAGGAGTGACCGGGGAGGGTGATTTTCCAGTAATAGGAAAAATTAGGATATTTCGTAGGTTAGGGGAGAGAATCATGGCTGAGGCCTAAGCCGCTTTAGTAGAGACAGACTGAAATACCCCATCATAGCACTATAAGAGGGTTCATTGACCTAATGCTTGAGGAGAGTTGTTAAATTCCATTGGTTACGGGTTCAAATCCGTGACTGCCGAGGTTTGCATTGTTAGATCAGTGTCGTATGGATTAGAAATTTAGAATGATTAGGCCCACTTGAGTTTACTAGTTGGAACTGGGAAATTACGACCCAGAACAAAAAGTGTAATAATGACATTTACTCCATATCTTAGAAACCGAGGGGTCATTGCTAAGACCAATCGGTGATAGGAGGAGAAGACTTCTTATATATATATTATATATACCTCGAAGAGATTGAATTAATCGATGTGGGATATACCCCAATTTTATAATCGCAACACGCATCCTCACGTCCGGCATGACTGGCCTAACACTTGGACAGATGAATCGGGTAACGGTGAGCAAAATCAAACTCGCTCTGATACCATATTAGAATTTGAAGTGTCCTTTCTAATACCAATTAGTGGTAGGAGGAGAAAGCTCTTATATATATAAGAGCTCGAAGAGTTTGAATTATTCGATGTGGGACAAATAAACTAAAAAGAGTCATTACAACAACATCAAGTATCAAGCACGTCCAAATCCTAGCCAACACCAACCCGGGCGAAAAAGATCAATCTTGATTGGTCGAAGAAGCTGCATTCCTACTGCTCGAACGGCTCCACCGATCCGAACAATACCCAGACGACGACCCTCCCCCGATGTTGCTCCCGCACTTGGCGACCGTCCTCACGCTCTCAACCAGCTCCTCCGTCTTCCCTCCCTCCGACAGTATCTCCATCAACTGCTCTTTGCTGATCACGAGCTTCACCTTCCAAAACCCCGACTCGCTATTACTACTACTACTGCAAAAACCATCTCCGTCGACTGCGATTTTCCTCCCTTCGCCCGCCGCCGCCGGCGACAAAATCTTCCTCCTCTTCTTCCCCCGCCGCCGTCGAACGACATCCTGTAAGGAGTGCCGCCGCCCGACAGCTGCTGAGGTGGCGGCGCACTGTTGGACCTGACGTGGCCGGAGTGGGCCCCGCGAGGGAGGAGGTGGAGGAGGTGGTAGGACTCGCCGGGGAGGAGGAACTCCGCGTGGGGGACGGGATTTAGGAATAGGTCGTCGCTTTTGAAAATTCCGTGGCCGGGAAATTCGTCGGTGATCGACTCCACGGCGATGGGCGCTTCGAACTCCATTATGCCTCCGTTTGAAGTCGTCACTCTCACCGGCGAGGTTTTATTGTTGGGGTCGTCTCCCATGCCTGAGATGAGGCAATTTCCCATTTTTTGTGATGAGAATGATTTGTTATCTGGATTTAATCTATATATCGGTAAATTGGAGGGATATTTTATTTGCATAAAGTAAAAGAAAACGGAGGGAAAGGGACACTAAATGGTATGTTGTGATGTATATTGTTTTAAACAAAGTGAGGTAAAGGGAGGAAAGTTTTGCTAAATTGCATTATAATATATTGAGCGAGTTGCTTTAGTGTATGCACTTTTGCTTGGTCCGACCAGCATGCTTAAAGTATGCAATTATGTGCGTGGCCACCACAGAAATGATAAAGACGTTGCATACTTATACGTTAGAGTGAGAATCCTTATAGTAATGTAATAAATAATATAGTAATAATTAGTCATAAAGAATAGTAGTCTATTTATTTATTTACTAGTATTTCTGGCACATTATATGTTGGTGCAATAAAATTATTATTAAATAGTTTGTAATATACTAAAAATAGAATTTGATAGTTACTATGAGGTTATTAAAAGTACGTGGATTAATAAGTCTTTTTATTTTTTTTTTAATAAATGTGGAAAAAATCTGAATTGATCAATGTAAACAGACTAATTACGGTTTATCATACTCCATCACCCTTAATATAAGAGAATTGATAAGAATATGTCCCACACCATCACACACCATCACAGTAGATTTGACATTCCCACTAAATTTAGTGACCGGAATTTAAGCCAATATAAATAGTGCTTTAATAAAAATTGGTGCTTATTGAATTGTGTATATTGTATCAAATCCATACAAATAGTGTCGATTTCATAACATGTGATTAATTGTCATTGATCTCTCTATCTAAAGCAAAATAGAGATGTGAATCGGTTTAGAGGATAATTGACCCGGTCAAAGGTGGCGTATAGGGTGTAAGGAAGCTTTCGCTTTTTTGAAGCTTGGCCCACATGCATATATCTAAGTACTATACTATACAGTTATATTTTCATGCTCGTACCGACAAGCTCATCATGCACGTCGCGTAAAATAAAAATTGCATGATTCATTATTTTCAGAACTTCGAATAAATAGTAGGGCACACACATCACACCACCGATTTCCTTACAAGGTAACACGCATGGAGTAGAATCCACATATGACATAATATAGCACATATTTATTGAAATATCATCAAACCACATACCGACCCATCCGAGCCCGGGCTGGCCCGGCCCGAAACAGATCCCTACATCATCTCAACCCGGTAATGCCAATACAGGCGATAAGGTACTACATGGAAGTTAGTACTGTCAAGCACACGCACGGAGCAAACGCACATACACACGACAACAGTAGTCAAACATCGAATTGGTTAGTCGAACACAACAGGCCCGGCCCGGCCCGTTCAAGGAGTCGGGACGTTTTCCTTGGCCTGCGGGGCGATCTCCTCCCCGTCGAACCCTGGCTCACTTCCCGAGACTCCCAAGCTTAGCAGAACCAATTCCCAGTTCTTAGCAGGTCCCTAGCAAGAAACAACACATCGACTTTCATTCTAAAAATTTCGAAAAACTGATCAATTTATTGGAGATGTTATGGCATAATAGATCTGTATATGTTATATTATTATTACCTTCCAGGAGAGATCTTGGGACATGCAGTTTTGTATCATTTCCTTGAACGCGAGTGTGCCGTAGGTCGCCAGAGCTCTGCTAACTGTCGTTACTATCTTCAGCACATCGGTTGGGTCGACCGTGGCGCACTGTGAATTTTACGACGTTTTTCGAGATGGAATTTAAATGAGAAATAGAATATATATACATATATATATATATATGTATATATATGACCGTATAATTATTCGATAATCGATATACCTCTACATTGAAGTCGCCCATATGGAAACCCGTATATCCTTCTTGTACGGTGTCCACGAGCCCGCCCGTCGAAGTGCATATTGGCACCTAATGCAAGAAATTTTATATAAAATCATAAAATCATATACAGTCTCTTCAATTTTAAGCTTTTAGGACTTAGGTGAAGTAGTCAAATATGGTTTCGGAGCTCAAATTAAGATGGTCATGAGTATAAATCCCCACGATCACCCGTTTTATAAGACAATCACACGCCTAAGGTTAAGATAATAAAGAAATTTAGCACAAACGTCAGAATGCGTTTAGAAATATAACATAAAATTAAAATATGATGCAATTTCGTTCAACGAATTCTATGATGTTAGGATCCCATGTAGTTAGAAAACTACGGGGTTTCTTACCGTTCCGTATCTCATGGCGTGCAGTTGGATCAAACCGCACGGCTCAAACCGGCTCGGGACGAGCATGAAGTCGGCCCCGGCGGTGATCATGTGGGCCAACGGCACGTTGAACTTGGCAACTCCTCGGGCCTTGTCTGGGTACATCACCTCGAGCTGCTCTATCTGTTGCTCGAACGCTTTCTTCCCAGTACCCTTGAAAGAACAAAAAGGACACAAAATAAGATTTCAATATATAATCAGAATCAACAAAAGTCGTAAGAAAGTTACGACTATGCTTACGAGGATGATTATCTGAACGTCCAGCGTCTCGATGAACTTAGGGATTGCCGATACGAGTATGTCCGAACCCTTCTGCTCTTCGAGCCGGCCTATGAATCCTATCACGGGAACGTTTCGGTCCACGGGCAAGCCCACCGCCGCTTGCAGAGCTTCTTTCAACAAAGGCTTGGCTTCAGTAACCTAGAAAAAGGGACGGTACACAGCACAAAAATACAGTCAATGTTACACAAAATACAGTTGCTGCAACGCTTTACTGCAGACAAAAATACACTCAATTTCATACAAAAAGAAAATTGATGCAGTGGTTTGCTGCAGACAAAGACACAACCAATCTTACACAAAATAAAGTTGTTGCAGTGCTTTACTGCGCGCACGAAAAAGAACGTTTATCTCTACACAACATAAGTTAAATTTACATTATAGGATCTTACCGTGGAGATATCGTAGTTGCAATCAATGTACTTATCGGTGGCGGGATTCCACTCCTGCGTGTCCATGCCGTTTATAATGCCCGTAACAGAAACGGCTCTTAGGTAGTTATCGAGCTCGACTCCCTTAGCCTCGGAAGAGACGAGTTCCTTAGCGTAGTGAGGGCTTACGGTGACGACCCTCGACGATTCCAAAATCGCCGCTTTCATCCAATTGATTTTCCTTCCCTTGACTGGCTTGACATAACTTCAGAAAAACGAAAGAAGATAAAGACTTGTAATAAGAAAAGAGGTTCGACAAATTAGGTAATAATTTTACGTTTGTTTTTTCGTACCCGTCCATGAAATCGAAAGAGCTTTTGAACTGGTCAGGAAGGTTCAGAAGTGGGAAGTCGGCGAACGCGAATCTTCCCTGGTATGCAATGTTGTGGATGCAGAAGACAACCTACAGAACAAAAAATGATCAGATTTCTTTTCTTACTCAAAAATCGTTTCTCTAACGATCTTAAAAACCTTGGCATTCGTATAGATTCCTTTGGATTGGTACTCGGACTTCAGATAGCACGGCAACAAAGCTGTGTGCCAATCGTTAGCTACGAAAACGACGTCCTCGCCTATACGAAAAACACATCAAGAATCAAGCCAAGGCCTCAATTATTACATTAACGAGCACTTAGTCGAAAATTCGTCATAGATTATTACCGTAAGGCCCAGAAAAATGTTTGCTTGAGCAGAGATTTAAGGCCCGAGGCGCCTCCAAAGCAGCCTAAAAAGAAAAGAAAAAACGAATACGAAAACTTGCTGAAGATGCTTAGCAGAAATGCTCAATAGCTTATGAAGAAGATGTTGAAAGATACTTACAAGGCACAGCAAACTGAACCTTAGCTGATTGTCTTCGTAATCAGTTCCCGCCTTAGGGCCATATATCTTAGACTTGGTCTTTCCCCATACCTATAAAAAGGCACTTCATTTCAGTGAGTCGATCGTATGAATAACCGTCAAGTAAAGATCGAGCGATTATTACAGAGGTTTTTTACCTTCTCAAGGAACATAGGATGATCGACGAAGACACGGTCCACTCCACGCTTGTAGCAGTGGAAGAATCTCACAGTTTCGATTCTGTCTCCCACGCGTATCTGTAACGAAGAAAGATCGAGAGAGAAATCAAGAAATCGGACATAAAAAGACAGCAAAAACACATACAGAAACACACACCTGAACAAAAACAGAGGTGTCCCAGGCATCCTTGTACTGATCATATCTTGGAGAAACAGTCATCACTCTGTGACCCCTCGCCTAAGACAAAAGGGACGGGAAAACACATAAGTAAAGAAAGCTCCTTTCGTCGACTAGGGTTTCAGTTTAAGAGGTACCGCTAGCGCCGGCGGCAGCCCACCGACGACGTCGCCGAGGCCGCCGGTTTTGCTCCACGGGCCGCACTCCGCCGAGACGAAGACGCAGGACATGCCCTGTTCGCAGACGATCTTTAAAGGGGCAGTCTTGCTTGAGTTTGCTTTTGATTGTTTAGCAGCTGATATCCTAGTTTTGGACTGGAGTTTGTCGACGCTGTTTAAGGGCCTCAGCCCATTGTGCGCCGCCGTCCTCAGGCCGACGTGGGCTAAGCTTTTGCCGGCGGGAGACGACGGCGATTGGGCTCCTCCTCCGTTTGAGTGAGAGACAAAGTGCGACGACGCCGTTAAGGTTGCCATGGGTTTTGACGACTCTGCTTCTCAAACAAAGAGCTAATCAAAACAGAGCAAAAGATTGATTTTTGAAAGCAAACCATGACAGAAGTTCTTCAATTCGCCAAATAAACAGAGATGAGGAAAAACAGGGGAAAAAGAGAGCTTACTTAGACAACGCAGAGGAGATTTGTGCGATGCTTCACTGAAATGCTAAACTCTCGAATTTGTAGTAATTGGTGGCACTTGCATGATTGAGCGGCCACGTGTCGCAATTGTATTCGCCAATGGCCAAGAATTGGTATAAACTTAGGGGCAATTTTCATTCAGGCCCTTGTCAGATTTTTATTTAGGATTTAGTCCCTATGAGGAAAAAAATTGGTTTAATGACCCGATTTTACAGTACCACTTCATTGCTCTGAAATAACAGTATGTTGAAATTTTGTAATGCAAAACGAGCATCCGATACCAGTTAAGGATGATCCGATATAAGTTTATTCATGCAGTACCACTTCACGGTTAAATAATAATATGTTGAAAGTTTGTAACACAAAACGATTATTCCATACCCGTTCATATAATTTTTATATAACTTTTTTTAGTTTGGTCCTTATCTCTAAGATTTACAGATATTGGATCCTTTAAACTAAAGTTTTTTCTGACAGGGGCTGAATTTTAAATTAAACTTCTCATGGGACCTGAATTGAAAGTAACCCCATAAAATTAAGAATATGCGGGAAAAAATCCGAGGTTGGTAATTGATTCCCAGGTTGGAAGACTGTTTTCCAACACTCACGTGATTTAAAATTTAATTCACGGCTCGCGTTATAATTGGGCCCAGAATGATATTTGCCACTATAATATAAATATAAACAAATAATACAACTATCATTTTGATTTTGAATATACCGATCAACTTAAGAAATGTATACCGTGCAGATCTGACGAGTTAATGGCACTTGCAGACAATATGGGCCATATGGTACTTCTGTTTTTGTCTTTAAGATGGTTTCTTATTATGATTAAATTGTAGATGCAATTTTATAAAATGCTTAATAATATGTAATATGAACCTCTTCATTAACTCCTATATGGAGACATAAACACTAATTTAATCCTCTACCTATAGTATCATCGTGTCATGTCTTTATGTTATTTTTGTATCTTGTTTTTATATTATGTTAAAGAAATGGATGATAGGAGGACTATACAAGCGAATGGATCCAACGAA
Source organism: Craterostigma plantagineum (assembly GCA_027422505.1). NCBI lineage: Eukaryota > Viridiplantae > Streptophyta > Magnoliopsida > Lamiales > Linderniaceae > Craterostigma > Craterostigma plantagineum. Next base: position 53,952 of record JAPQWV010002014.1, on the reverse strand, counting down.
CGGGTTTTTCGACGCATAAATGTTTAAGCAATAAATAAAGAAAAATGGGATATAATGTAAAAAAAAGTGTACTATTTCAATTTGCAAGTGTTGGAAGTTGAAATGGGTATTGCCTAAATTCCCATTTCGTTTTGATTTTGGAGGGGTCAAACTATCATCCACTAAAAAATATATGGACGTAACTGTTCTCAAGTGCTTCCGCACTAAATTCCATAAACGAAGCTACAACCAAAACCTGATGTGCATTATTGCTTTTCTTCGGGCCAAGTAGATAAGCACGCGTTTTAAATAATTTTCAAAGTTGACATCCCAATTTTTTTAAAAAATAAAAAAATAAAAGTTCACACACAACTAATAATATTCGTGAATTACGAGTGGCATAAATTTCTCAAGAAATTAATACATGAAATATGGTGTGATGGGAACTTGCAAAAAAAGTGTCATCGTCCGAGGAGCTTTATTTAAGAAAAAAAAAAAAAAAACTCTGATTATAAAGATACATAACATGAAATCTCCATTTATTTTACAAATATATTGTCTATCTATATCTATGGTGAAGTGTATCCGAAGCTCATATTCCATTGGTGCAGACAAAGCACAAGTTTCTAAATTCTCAATCTTGGAAATGAATGAATGGAGTTTTAGCCCAACCTTTCATGCAATCAAATAGTACGTCGGTCTCAATTGTATAATTTAATAAAGAAGATAAAAACTTTCTTCATTTCTCAAACTTCGATATCTATATATTTAAATCGCAAAACGTCGTGGCCGAGCAAAAGTATAATAAAAATCTTCCCCCAGTTCCATGTCTATCCATAGATAATATTATATAAATATTGGGAAGCCAAAGTCAGAATTGGTCAACAAGACTTGTTATTACATTGGACTTCAAACTTTCAACGACGTCGTAACTGGCGGCAGTCAATTTTAACTTCAAGTGGCACCCACGCAACTTGTCTGTACCCTTTCCATAGTCACGAAGCCATATGCAAAGAACAATCATGTAAGAAAGAAGCAACATGCAGTGTTTCCTTCACATCGTTATCGCCGTTCATTAAATAATCAATTAAAAACTCATCAACTCTCTTCATGACCTTCCTCTATATATATCCCCTCAAGTGCTTTGTGCTTTATTCACAAAACAAAAAATACAAAACTTAACAGAGAAAAATTAGCACAGCCATGAATTATTCAATCTTCAGTTCGTTTGATGCTGCTTGCGCAGAGTTGCTCAAGAAATCGCTGTTCACAGCAGCTTCTTCTTCATCTCCGTCTTCATCATCTGATAGGGCTAAGAAGATAATAACAACTGATAGTACTGATAAGAATCATCAGAAAAGTCAAAGGGATGGTCAACTGAAGAAGAACAAGTCAAAGTCAACGGTGGGATTTGCGCCGGAGTTAGATGGGTTGAACTGCTTTGAGACTTTGATCTCTTATTCTTAGATCATCAAGAGGATAAAAGGTTTATCTCATATGCTGTTAATAGATTAATAGATATGAATCATATAGAGCTGATTTTCCAATTTTCCAATTTGTTCTTACATAATTTGATTGCTTGTATGTTTTATTCAGTGAAGGTTTTGCCTTATATTCATATGAATGAAGATTTATTTACTCAGCACACAAATGTCAAACAAAATGCAATCACATCCTTACTTTTCAAGGCTACGCGAGAAGGACGCCTTATATATCTGCCTAGACATGCCCAACCGCCGGTTAACCGTAACCGGCGGTTAGTAACCGGCGGTTGGCGGTTAGTCCATGGGACTAACCGTAACCTAACCGGCCAGGGGCGGTTGACGGTTAGCCGTCCCCGGTTGCCGGTTAACTAACCGCCGGTTAGACGGTTAACCGGCGGTTAAACCGCCGGTTATTTTTTTATTTTATTTTTATTTTTTAATTTTTTTTAAATTTTTTATTTGCAATTTACTATAAAGTTAAATGAATTTCCAGTATATTTTCGTTCCTATTTTACTATGTTGATATAATATTTTAAATATAATAAATTTTATGAATCATGAAATATATTACAAAATCTTAATGCAATATAAAATTCATAGTTTCAAAAATTTCTAAAATTAGTATTAATATTAGTAAAGTTACATAGTATTTCTAATTAATTAATATTAATATGAGTAAATTAAAATAGTATAATTTTATTTTTTATTATTTTTTATTTAAGGTTATAACCGCCGGTTAACCACCTAACCGGCGGTTAATAACCGGCAGTTGGCGGTTGGGAAAAAACCCTAACCGCCCCGTAACCGGCCGGTGACGGTTGCCGGTTACGGTTACCGGCCGGTTACGGTTATAACCGTAACCGGCGGTTAGTTAACCGCCGTTAGACGGTTCAACCGCCGGTTACGGTTAAAATTGGGCATGTCTATATCTGCCACTAGCAAAAAATTGAAAATAACAGTAGAGGATTAAGACCATATGGATTAATTTATCATAAAAAAATACTATATCTACAAATTGATATACGAATCAAAATGTTAATTCCTAGGAGGGTTTGTCAATTCAGATTCATATTTTAATTTAATCGATCGGGTTAGGTTATAGTTTGAATTTGGTAATTTTGGTTATTTGTCGATATTGATAACCTGGATACTTAACCGAGTAATATATCATATTGTAGTTTACTATCCAATAGAGTTACTTGGCAAAAAAGGTCAAAAAATTGATAATTACACTATTATTTATACGTTTAGTTGCGCCTGTGCGAACGCTCTAGTGACCCGAACAATACTCCTTTGACATAACTCTCGCACTTGGTGACCGTCCTCACGCTCTCGATCAACTCAACTGTTTCCTCCTTTCGACTAGTATTTTACGCTTAATTATTTGATAACTTGTTTGAAGGTAACTGCATGTTATAGTTGAAGACGAAAAGATTACAGCTTAATTCCTTATGTAAAATCGAGTTGGACATTCGAAACTAGAATGACATTGATTTCATGGATCTTGACAATATGGTTATGAGTATGAGGCAACACTGAGGTTAATGGTGCTTTCTTACCCAACACATTGCTTTACAATCGAGTTTTTAGCGACTCATTATCCAGATTTGAATAACGTGGTTTCATTTTCGGTCCATTCTACTTCACAATATGAAGATGCTTTAGTATTGCTCGAAACAAACGCGGATGGTTTTATTATGTTATCGCGATGAATAAGCTCACCGACGAGCACCTGGTGGTGGACGGCTTGGTTGTGAAGTTCCAGCGTCTCCCATTTCGCAAGGTCCGATCCGACGATACGTCAAAGCGCAATCACTATAAACTAATCCATGATGTCATTTAGGAGAAGATTTTGCGTGGCTTTTACTCCTATCCCTGCTGACATACACATGTTCACGAGGAAGATAAAAGATTATAAAAATGGTATATCATCTTTTCCTGATGCTTTTTTTTGTGTTACATGTAGATACTTTTATATCTGATTGTTCTTTCTATTTGATACAGCGTGCCTTAGAAGAGGAATTAGGGACGCTGACGTGAAGTTGATTTCACCTGACATTTGTTTTCCTAATCGTTCTTCCCTATTTGAAACGGTAAAGGAATGTCGGTTTGTTTGATCAATCGATATTTTCCAATTTTGAGGAACTTACGAAATCGTTCGCACAAAATGTTCGTAAAAAATACGAAAAGAAATATCGACAGTTGTTACACATTTTGCGTTATTGTCTGCACACTAGTTGATTGCTCTTCCATAAGATTGAGAGTTGGAAGCATATTAGAGTTGATTTTATAATTTGAACTTATTATTATGACAGTGGATTTGACCTCCCGGATCTTTTTGACAACCTGAGTTCGAGGATGAGGCAGTATGTCGAGGACGATGCTTCTTTCTTACCGAAGCACATCGCGTTGCAACTATGAGCGACCCGTTTTCATACAGAATCTTAAGAATAGGATTCCATTTTTGTCACTATCTTCCTCAATATGAAGATGCTTTGGTGTTGCTCGGGAACAAAAGCGGTTGGCCTGGTCGGCTGGCACAAGGCTATTTTGTGCCAGTAATGAACACTCTAAACCAAGGCATTTAATAACTCTCGCAACTAAGAAGAATCAATATGGAAGTGCGATTTTCTTTGCTCATATGCGGACCATCTACGCCGATGGAGGTGGAGTACTTCAATCTGTTTCGAGAAGTAATCAGAATTCGATCAAACAAAACCTAATCAACATGTGTAGGAATCTATCTACTCATCTAACTGATAAAAGATTGGCAGTCCATCTCAATGCCGAAAACGCAATGATCCTCAAAACGTTTGGGAATGACTTACCAGAGTTTCAAAGAAGCTTAGCTCATAAAAACATGTTATAATGTTTCTTCGATAGAGCTTGAATGACAAACAGGAGCGTGATGTATCTGTTGACTACTATCTGTAGAACTCGCATAAACGGCACCATTGATCCGACGAATGTCCTCCTCAGACATAAGTCTTGGATTTGGCTACCGTCGCATACTAATATCTTTCCTCACTTCGTCAAGTATTTTGCTCAAATTATTTGATATTTAATTGAAAGAGGTTGTGGATTATTAGTGAGATTGTAAAGACAATATCCTGGATATTGAACAATACGGATTCATCACAACTCACACGTTAGTCGTCCACATATTTTGTAAAGGACGATATGTCATGATGTTGATTTCACCTAATATTTGTTTTTCTAATCGTTTTTCCCTATTAAACGGTAAAGGAAGGGCGGTTTGTTTGGTCAAGTGATATTTTCCAATTTTGAGGAACTTCTGTCGAAATCGTCCGTACAAAATGTGCGCAAAAAATATAAAAAGAAATATCGACAGTTGTTACACATTTTGCGTTATTGTCTTCGCACTAGTTGATTGCTCTTCCGTAAGATTGAGAGTCAGATGCATATTAGTTGATTTTATAATTTTTAACTTATTATTATGACATTGTAATCGACCTGGCATTATTAGTGGGATGCTGCCGCAATATGGATTTGACCTCCCAGATCTTTTTGACGACCTGTTTTCGAGGATGAGACTCGTTTTCATGCAGAATCTTATGAATAAGCTTCCATTTTTGCCTCTCCACTATCCTCAATATGAAGATATTTTGGTGTTGCTTGTGAACAAAGAGGCTAGCTTCGTCGGTTGGCACAAGGCTATTTTGTGCCAGTAATGAACACTCTAAAACAAGGCATTTCAGAACTCCTGCAATTAAGAAAATTCAATATGGAAGTGCAGATTTCGTTGCTCATATGCGGGCGATCAACGCCGATGGAGGTGGAGTACTTCAATCGGTTTCGAAAAAGTATTCAATCAACCAAAGCCTAATCAACATGTGTAGAAATTTATCTACTCATCTAGTTGAAAAAGATGTGCAGTCCCTCTTAAGGCCAAAAATGTTAGATCGATGATCCTCAAAACGTTTGGGAATGACTTAGCAGAGTTCCAAAGGAACTTGGCTCATAAATTATGTTACAATATTTCTTCGATAGAGCTTGAACGACAAAGATGCATCTGTGGACTATGAATCGTACTACTTAGTAGCAGTAGTAGTTGGTAGTAGTAGTATTATTATTAGTAGTCTTATACATCGAGTCTTGATGTGTTGCATGGCTGCTGCTCTTAAAAAAGACGGGGATAATTTCTATTGAGGAGTTGTTAAGTAGGTAGCTCTTTGTTTTTGTGTAATCAACAATGGACTCCACTCATCTCAAGCGTGATTTCCTGGGAAATATTTGGCGTTGATAATACTTTGTTTTGTTCGGCGGCCTCTTCTTCGAGCTAGAATGCTGGGAAAACATCTAAAGCAAACATAGTCGCGGTTTGATTGATTCCTAATCCTACAGCAATTTAATCTGTCTCGTTTCTTTTTCTCTGCTATAGATCTTACATATTTGATGTCTGATGTCTTCACCATTGCCATATTGAGTTGATTCTGCCAGTGAAGGAAGATCAAGAAAGGGGTTTGCGTTTGTACGAAAATTTGCTTGCCATATCGATTTGTAGTAACTTCATACAATTCACAAAATATAAATCTGTCTTTGTGTATACTGTAAAAATTTGAAGCTAGGCAAGAAGTTAGTGATGGAAGGAAGAAGCTACCTTTACCACTTGATGATGATTTTTGAAGCTAAGCCTGTGGTAAGAATATGATGGGATTTGACACAACCGTGGTGGTGAAGAAAGTTAGTATTTGCCATATATTTTGATATCTATTAAAAAACTACCAATAAAAAATCGACTTGCAGGAAGAAAACTCCATGGCCCGTTTGGATAGACGTCGAGTTTCCTCCAAATCAATGATAATTTATAAAATTTTATTCACACGTGTTCCATTTTCAGAATAAAATGCTGACCGCAGCACTCGTGACCCACCCTTACTATCACACTGTTTTTGGGACTCGAGCTTCATTCAAATTTGGTTGAGAATTTTGAGGGCAATTCGTCGTACGTTAGGGGTGCCTGTCGAACAAGAAAGTAGCTGTCTTAAAAACAATGTGTTAGGAATCGAGGCACCTGATTCCTTCTTTTGATGTTTACAGTGTTTTTCGAGTGATAAACAATCGAATCGTATCGAATTCAAAAAAATGCATACCAAAAACAGAAATTGCACTTGATTTTAGGTGGTTCGATTATGAAAAACTTACGTCGAGGGGGCTCAAGAAGATGAGTTTATTATCGAATCTTGGGTGTTTACAGAAGAATGCTATGAGATCTACGACTTTTGTGTTATCAACTTAAGAAGATCATCACTCTATATGGAGTTACACACGCTCAAACTACCCTACTTGAGCACCGGTAAAATCGGAGCATTTATAAACCAGCCTCAGCTATTCATCTCTTCAGCTCTTCAACATTTGAGCGCTAACGCTTAATAAATGTCATTTCAAGTGCCACTTATAGAATTGGCAACAACGTTTCTTCAAGTCACTTACAAAATCGCTCATGGCATAAACGTTTCTTCTTGACTTGAATCGAAAAATAAGACGTTGAATCACTTTACACTTTAGCCTAAGCGATTTCGTGGAAGAAAACCATTAGAGATCGAAGGATCATTCGTAAAATCAATTGGTAATACGGCAAGAAAGTTTTAAACATATTTAGTGGCTTCGAAAGGTTGAATTATACCATTTGTGACAAAGTCCAGTGGGAATTCATAGCGTAATTCATTTCTCGTGGTTGTTTGCTCATTTCTTCACAACATAATGGAACGGAGAAATAGTTTGGACACCCCCAATGAAACGAGTCTTTTAACTCGATGATAACATCAACCGAAATTTCTCTAAAATAAAATAAACAAGCACCGACCGACTACTATACTAGGATAGGAATGATTTCCCACCTCAATTAATTCGAAACGCCTAATTAATTGTGAGGACTGGGCCTCAATAGACAAAACCTGAAACATTTAAGTTTTCCAAAGTAAATTCCCCCTTTTTTAATCACAGACGAACGAAATTCATTCCTCGCGTTCATCGGATTTCATCTAATCTATCTACCTTGTTAACGGCGGCGGCGGCGATGGAAGGTGCTCCGATTCCTAAAATGATGCGATTAACTCAGTCTTCTAGAGGTAAGAAGGACAAACCGTGTATCATCTTCTACTGCTTTGAAGCTCATCGTGGTGATTATTCTAGGTTTGAATGTGTTATACACATCGTTGATCTAATATCTGGTGCGCCGATCGGTGGCGCTCTTGGCGACGGGGATGGTGATTGTATGGGATTCGCTCGTGTTTTTCCAACTCTCCAAATCGATTACGGTGGTCGTGGTTTCCCCCTGTCGAGGATGCTTTTTGTGCGTTGGGTGGAAATCCCTATGTTTTCGATGGATATGATGAAGCAGACGCCACCAGAAAATCTGTCTTTGCGTTCAATTTAGAGTCGTCGTCGTCATCATCATATCAAACCCGAAACACAGAAGAAATTGGAGAAAGGCGGGCCGTTACTAGAGAAGGTTGGCGATATGCTGTCTCCTAAGATAATCTACGCTGACGTTGAGTTCATTCCTCCCAACTTCTGTTTACCTGCTCCTCGTTCCTTCTTCAGAAACGGTCGAGGAAGGTCGTTTCTGCTTCGTCATAATCAATATGGTTTTTACGATCTCGAGCAGTGGGTTGGTCGTAGTTTCGACGACGACTGCGGCCTTTCTATTGTAGGATTTGTTACTCCCTTGCAAGAAGGGTTTACCTTAGGGATGTGGTTGCCTGGCGTTCCTCCTTTTACCGTAGATTGCCTAGTGGCTCGATGCTTGAACGACGAGGAGATGAGCGTGTGTTGTGTTGATCTCAAGTCGTACGGGGACAATGAGGGATTTTCTCTGACGTCGAAGCTCAAGCATACGACGGTCGTTAAGACGCACAAATCCTTCCTGGACTCTGGCGGAAAACGCGATTTGTACTACGCTCCTCATCTCTACTTTACGTTCTAAGTTGTTCCCTTTTGTTTGATGATGATGATAATGTGAGTAGTAGGTTAAAACATAAAAAGTTTATATCTTAAGCAAGTTTGTCAATCAGAAGCTTAGCAAAAGGCTGTGATGTGAAGTAGTGAACTATAACAATTTGAATTTTAAGCTTCTTTTTTATATATGGCGTATTATTACACATTATGCGTTATTGTTACAATATATACCCTTTATTATTTTTAATCATTAGTGTACCCATATAAAGCTTAAAAATAAATAAAAATATATAAAATGACTCATGTTATTAATAATTGTTTTTTTATTACGTTTTTTATATGAAAAAATATTCAGTTTATTATTAATTTATAAAATTATTTTTTCAATGGAATTTAAAATAATAGTATGGTCTGATTTGTAAAGTTGTCAATTCATGGGTAAAATTAAAAAAATCGAATAGAAGAGAATATTACAATAATTGTCTTTTAAGTTTACGAAATGGTTTATCGGTTGGAGAAGTATTACTGCATTTTGAATTTGAGATGCGTTTTACGGTTGGAGATGGTATTAGCTCAACCACAGCCTTCCACAGCCTCGCTGAATCTTGAATATTATCGAGGCCTTTCAACAACACCCTCCTCTTGCTTCAACATCGTGGGATTTAACTGGACGTCTTCGCGGGCTGCTACTGAATTTGGAGAGCATCGTGTGCGATATTTTTCTTATTTAATTTAAGAGTTAAATTATTAAGGTTATTTTAGGCAAATTCAGTTAAAAATCGTGTCGAAATCAATCTAGTGCGCACGAATCACCCGTGAAATACAATTGCGGGCAGAATGTGCTGACCGGGGGTGGCGACGGTACGTTTTACAAACCACGAGGGGGTTTCAGGTAGTTTTAAAACCATAAGCGGTTTTGGTGCCGAGTTTCAAAATCACAGGGGGGTTTTAGGCTATTTACCCTAACATTTTAGTTGAATTATTCCATCACAAGGCCAATTGAAATAAGATTAGAAATGAGTTAGATATTGATCTGTCTTCTGGTTCCATGGTACGAATATCTAACATCTCAAACATTTTCTACTTCATGTTTCATAAAATGGATAAGAAAAAAGAGAGGCGAGAGTGATAATATGATATGCATCGGCCTTGATCATACTAATAAACTAAACTAGCTAACGTGCACCCCCGACGTGGGTGCAACAAAAGTTGTGGCAGGTATTCTTTTTTTTTATGCATTTTCATGAGATCCTAAATGCAATACAACGTTTGAATTTCTTATATAGAAAATAGGGGCAGTTTATACAACGTGGGACGACGGTTTTTTTGTTCTTAGTAATAGGGGACTGTACAAACCAATTGACAAACCAAATTGGCATACTAAATTGACGATGTAAACAAAGCCCTCACCAGTAATAAAAGAGAATAGATAACAATTTACAACCAAAACTAAAACAATTTTTTTTTCTAAGATTTTAAGTGTCGAAGCGAAGCATCGATTCCCCGCATTGCCGATGTACGGTTTCCATCCTCTCAACCGACTTGCAGATCCCGCTGCAGCTCCAGTCGAACGACGCCGCACACGCATTGCCCGCTTGCGCTTTCCACTCGCAATCTTGTTGTAAATTATTTATTTTAGAAAAAAATATAGCATCGCAATGTTCTTCGTAAAAGACCTAATTTTTACGAATTTAAATTTCAACTTATAATTATTACCAGGAGGCGTGCCGCAGCACAGGCTTCGTTCATCGATGTGCTCGACGTCTAGGCCGATGAACCAAGATCCAAGCGATACATCTTCGTTTGCGTACCTGTGAAGTATGTGCCTGCAAAGAGAGAGGATATTTGTTGTAATTTGCGACAGAAGAAAAATAATCTATTTTTTAAGGTGTACGACATTTTTAGTCACCAATATTTGAGGTATGTGCATTTTTTGTCCTCCACATTTCAAGATGTCATTTTTCGTCCGCTGAGGTTTACTGACTTTGGACCGTTTTCGTAATATTTGAGAACTTAAAGTGGCATCTCTGAATATGAAAAACCGAAAACATCCATATCGCAAGCATTGAGAACTAAACATGTTGTTCCATTTTTCACTATCGCATGGTATTTCTACTCAATCTATTTGGGGACTCGGAAATAATAAGAATCGTCAACGACTTTAATTCTTACCTATTGACAGAGACGTAAGTAGCCAAGTCTTTAGAGATGGCGTAAACTTGACCGGTCGCGTGCCTGAAGTATTTATTGCCCTCTTCGCCGAACTTCCAATATTCGGGCTCGTGGTACTTGGCGCCTCTATTTGTAGGACAAACAAATACGCAAATGCAATAATTATGCAACAAAGCGTTGAGATAGCGCTCGGGTCGAACTCTTTATTGAGAGCTCGTGCTGACGTAAAATTCTTATTACAAGTTTTTGAACATGAGCTTACTTGCTTGCAAGGACGGGCCCAGACTTCATACAGCCAATGTACACACGAGGTTTAGATTGATGGCGCGCCAACAACGAACTCAAAACGCCTGCTCATCATCAGAAAACAAATTTGTCGCACATTTAAGATTCGAACGATGGTTTTTTGCGAGTTTACGCTTTTTTTTTAAAAATTTGAATAGCACTGACCGATATTAATATGCACGTCGTCGTCGACTTTGACGTAAAAATCTGCGTCCCATTTAGCATAAGCCGTGGAAAAATAAGCCTGAGTCTTGGCGGACAGCTCGTGGTACCCTTCGACGTGGTCCTGCCATGCAATTGTAAAGGAATAGTTTCGATTACACTTATTACTTTCAAGCTTGTAATAACGAAAAGTTGCGTAATCTTGGGAAAAAATACCAATCTCAAGAAATCCTTGAACTGAGCTTCCTCGGCGTCGACGGCTCTGTCCAAAACGCCGCCAGGCGTTGCGCTGAACGGCGAGATAGAAAAGAAAAAAGGAAAAAATAAATCTCATTGCGCACTTCTTTTACTCCAACTTAAGGCGACAAGGAGACCGATGCTCACCCGTGCCCTATGACGAATCTTACGATTATGCCCTTCTCGTTTTCCAGCTTCTTCAAGGCGTCCCCTATTAAAAAAAGGGGCTATTTAGTCAATCAAAGACGTATTAAACGCGAAAAAAATAAATATAAAAAGTGCACGACCTTGAGGCATCCATGTTTCCCTAATAGAATCCCTTCGTTTTCTGCTGCTGAAAGCGGTGATGATTCCCATTACGAAGAACGCTTTCGGGCGATTATTCGACGAAAAACTCGTCACCTTTGAACGTTCGTATTCGACGTCGTGCTCTGCCTTAGCTGCCTTCGCGGAGGCGAGTTTGATTTCGAGCGAAGAAATCGTTTCGTCTAATTTCCTTTAAGAAACACGGCGGAGTTAAAACATAACTAAACGAAAAGATGATTCGCTGAGCTTAGGGTAAACATACGCTATCATTTTTTCATGAGTTTTCGAGGCTCGTGAAAAAACCGTGTTCCTCGAATCAGAAGCTTCCTGCCAGACGATAGGTATTAGTGCTTGTTACTTATATAATCAATTCGATGGAAAAAAAAAAAAAAAAAAAACTCGTAAATGCGATGTTCTTACCCTTTGCTCGCATTCGATGTTAGAACGAACTTGCCTTGAGACAGATGAACTATGCTCGTTCTCGTCGTGTAAAACGGGCACGTCCCAGAACCTATATCGAAGCATCGATTCAATTCATTTCGAGTTTTCATTCTGACAAACCTAAAATGAGCTTAGTCTTGACAAAAAACACGGAAGAACCATTTTTTGAGCTCAATGATAAAATCCAACTACAACAAAACATTTTCCCAGCTCAGACATTTGCTAGCAATATCACAGTCATCTACTACCACCACACTATTAGCCAACCTAAATGACGCAGAAATCGAGAATAATCATATGATTTTCTTAATTAATGAATTACAAGCCTAACACTATTACAATCAAGAAAGTACATGGGTAAGAGTTATGAGACAATGTCGGCACAAAAATACCTGCTGACAACAATAAGTCCGAAGCAGAAACTGGCAATGCACATCACAAAAACCCATCTTGAGGAGAAACCCATTGCATTATCGCCGGCAAGCTTGTGTTTTGGTGCTCTGTTCGTAGCCTTAGAAGCCATTTTTTTTCACCTGCCAAGAACAGACACAGAGAATAACGACGAACAGATAAAGAACCCTTAAAAGCTACTTTTGGAAATAAAATTTAAATTCTAAGGAAGACATGGCCCATTTCTTGGCTCAGCTTTCAAACGAAAGTTGAGCTACCAAAAGTAGATCTACTTGCAACGATAAGAAGGGAATGCGATCGTCGTTAATCATTCTACGCGAGTCATCTTATGGGGTTCAATGAGTAACGTTATTATTATTATTGATTGAGAGAGAGAGAGAGAGAGAGAGAGAGAGATAATTAGCTATGATGACAGAGAGAAGATGAGCCATGGGTTACGGACTAAGGCTGCACTTCATAATTCAAATATTTATGGACTTTAGCACAGAGCAAAAGACAAAAAATGGCTCAGCTTTCTGAGCGTGGTCTTGCGTTGCGTCTATTTTTTAATTCTTTATTTTCCTTGTTTCTTTTTAGATTTTCTTCAACAATTGAAGTTGCTTAATAATTTAATGAATTTTGATCATCATGGCTTCGAATAGTGATACATTGAGCAATGTCCAACACTCATTAGCTAGTGTTCACCGATTTAATTTATTTAAATATAACTTTCATCATTTTACCATCAACTTAAGTTATCTTAGCTTTTCAATTTTTTTTTTTTTTTGCCAATCATTGTTATATTCTTACCTTAATAGGTGTTTCGTTGTCGTGCCTATTTAGCAACTGAACTAAATTAGTATTTTCCTACGATCACAAGTGCCGTTAAACATCTCTGTATATTTTTAAGCATCATTATAATTTAATAACCTCGCAAGACTTTTTTTGACTGCCTGAAGCTGATGGGCAAAGTCAATGCCATGGACTTCATAGAAGCTTCTCTAAGTCAACTGAAAAAACAAAGAAGACCATCATCACCAAACTCACTCTATATCTGCAATGAACTGCTCTTCGATTTACAGACATGGAATTGGCTGCGGTTGGATACGGTACGGTTCCTACGATGATCTTCATCATCTCCTCAATCCTTATGTTATCCCAAAACACCCTCGGCTTCTATCTTCCCCGCGACGCTCCTCAAGACTTTCAGAAGGTCCCATTTTTTAATTTTTTTTCCTTTACTATTCCACTGTTTATTTTTCCGTTTGGTTAAATTGGAAGTTGTAGTGTTGTTCTTGATCTTCGTCGTGCTCAAATCATAGTTTAAAGACAGATATTCTAGTTATGTGCTATTTAGCATGGATATTCATTGGATTAAAAAGTGATATACGCAGTTGTTTGAACAAGCGTGCCACATGTTTGACAATATGCGTGATAGACAGATGCCATAGTAACTTAGACGAAGTCAAAGAATATTTATTGCATACTATCCAAGCATAACATGGGCTAAAGCATGGGTAAGATTCTGATTCAAGTTGTTCTTAGACCTTATTTTGTGTTTCAGGGTGATTCTCTGAATGTTAAAGTAAGCAAATTGACTTCTGCTAAGACTCAGATTCCTTACTCGTATTACTCTCTTCGTTTTTGCCGTCCGACGACGTTCGACAGCCCAGAAAGTCTCGGAGATGTATTCCATCTTCAGAACTCTCCTTACGTGGTTGGTAAATTCGACACTCATTCAAACTTTTCAACATGTTACCAATCCAAGTTTCACCGGGCTATTTTTTTTCTTCTTTTTTTTTTCTTTTTATCTAATTATGCTGCAGTTCAAAATGAGAGAACCACAGACGTGCATTATGGTCTGTCGGCTTACGCTGGATTCAAAAGCTGCTAAAGATTTCGAGGAGAAGATCGAAAGTGGATATCGTGCCAACATGTCTGTCGAACGAAATCATTTCTTGCACATTTAGCTAATAAGTTGTCATAACAGTCGCTTTTTCTTCGCAGGATTTTGGACAATCTTCCACTGGTTGTTAGAACGGCGCAAGAAGAAGATGGCTTGGCTCCCGTCTACGAAATGGGATTTCCCGTCGGTTTCAAAGGGAAACACGATGGAGTAAGCAGACGACCAATTGGCGTAATTAATTAGCAGTACTTTTTTTTTGGTATGTTGATTGCTACTATCGTTTGCAGAGCAAGGAAGTAAGGTACTTTATCCACAACCATTTGAGTTTCACCGTCAAGTATCGCATGGACGAGGGAAGGAATTCCTCCCGAATTGTAGGCTTCGAGGTTGAGCCTTTTAGGTTCGATTTCTTCTTCATTCGGCTTATAGAAGAATACATTAGTTTGTTTCGACATGTCAGAAATAAAATGTACAACGTAAAAATATGATACGGTCCATTAGAGCTTAACCTTTTAGGTGGAGTGAGCATTTAACATGATATCAGAGAATCAAACAAATAGGTCGTGGCTGTGAATCCCCACGATCATTCTTTAGAAGAAAATTACAGGTCTAAGGCTAAATAAGAAAAAAATCAGCCTAGTCGCGAGGGTTATAAAGTTAGACGTATGATAAAAGTCATATCAAGATTAAGCTTTTAGGTGAAGTGATCATTCAACGTATTTCAGCGTCAAACACGAATATGAAGGAATGTGGAAATCCACGTGCGGCCCTCGTCGAAGTCGGATGTGGAAATCAACCGTTAACTCTTCGAATTGGCGTCAAGAAGTTGGACATCGTCGAGATGTCATATTCACGTACGACGTTTCTTTCCAGGTTTCCACCATACATCCCTCCCTTTCGCTTTTTTTTTTCTAGTTTTTTTTCGACGCACGCAATTCGTTTGTTACGAGACAAACTCCTTCATTTCCAGGAGAGCGATATGGCGTGGTCGTCGAGGTGGGACACGTACGTTGCGCTCGCCGACGATCAAATACGTTGGTACTCCATAGCCAACTCCCTCGCGATCGTCCTCTTCCTCTCTGGCGTAATCGCCGCGATAGTGCTCCGAACGCTCCACCGAGACATATCGAAGTACAACAATCTCGGGCCCGCAGACGAGGCCCTGGAAGAGATCAACGGTTGGAAATCGCTCCATGCCGACGTTTTCCGCCCACCGCCCGCCTCCGAACTACTCTGCATCCACGTCGGGATCGGAATCCACCTCCTCGGGACGTCCCTCGCGGGCTTCTTCGGCCCGAGGCCCGCAACTTTGCCGCTCTACTCCTCTGCGGGCTTCTTCTCGGGCTACGCCTCTGCTCGCCTCTGCAAGGCGCTCGGCGGAACCCAGGGAAGGAAGTTCGCCCTCAAGGCGTCGGTTATCTTCCCGGGATTCGTGATCATCGTCCTCTCCGCCATCGACGGGCTCGTCTGGGGCAGAAACACTTTTCGGGCCGGGCCACTCGTGTCGGGCCCGTTTGTTTTCCTCGGGAGCTACGCGGGCTTCCGGAGGCCCGCGACCGAGTTTCCCGCGAAGCCCGGCGAAATCTCGAGACCGATCCCAAAGCGGGCTTGGCACGCGAGCCCGGCCCTCACCGTCCTAATAGGTGGGTCCCTTCCGTTTTCGGCCGTTTATGTCGAGCTCTTCTACGTTTTAACCTCCGTGTGGATGAGCCGATACTACCACTATTTAATCGGCTTGCTCGTCGTGGTGGTGGTGCTGCTGGTCGTGGTTTGCGCAGAGGCGAGCGTAGTGCTCTGCTACTTTTATCTGTGGATTGGGGATTATCGGTGGTGGTGGAGGTCTTATCTGACGTCGGCCTCGTCCGCGCTTTATCTCTTTCTCTACGCGGCGTTCTATTTTCCGAGCCCCACGTCACGCGCAGCGTGGGTCGGGCAGGCGTTGGTGGCTTCGTACGGTTTTTCCGCGCTGACCGGGGCGGTAGGGTTCTGCGCTTGCTTTTGGTTCACTAGGTTGATATATTCTTCTGTTAAGTTTGATTGATGATAGAGTTACATAACAAAGCTTCGTGTAGAAAAGGTCAGAACGTTGTCTCTTCTCTTTTGCTGTGATGTAACAAATGATAGCTAGCGTGGGATTTAGGTCAAATTAAGATATCAATTGGAAAAAAAGAAACATTTAATAAGTACGTGAATGCATATTGGACTTGGGAGATGGTGCTGACCATATGTTTCAAACTTTGAAAGCCTACCAAGAATCTAAATCTGAGATCGACAACTTGTCCACGATCGCAATTTTCTAATAGACTAAACTAGAATTGTTACTTCCGAGGGATAGGTCATCGGGCACATTATTCCTACGAGAAAAATAAAAATAGACTAAACTAAATCTTCACTCGAAGTTGACGAAACAGATAACCCTACAACAACTTATAAACTATAAACAATAACAATTTAATACTCCCTAGCTAGAACAAAAGAAAAACAAAATATCCCATCACATGAGAGATCTTACTACTACTTTCAACGGCTCCATCTCAAAGAAATGCAAGATCTCGAGGTAGCAAATCCTCTTGAAGAAAAGCAGCCCTTGACCAGCACCACAACCAACCAATGCCATCCTTCCGAGCCGAGGTCCACGAACCACCGAGCCATCTTCGCCTCGTCGCCCTCGAACCCATCCAATGGCTGCGAATGCTATCTTCGACCCTAAACCCTACTTTCGTGCTCGGCGTGGTGCTCGTCTACGGCTTTAGCCAGGGCTTCTCCAACTCCTTCTTCAAGGTCGTCTCAGACTACTATTGGAAAGACGTACAAAGAGTTCAGCCTTCGCAGGTTCAGCTATTCATTGGACTTTATTACATCCCTTGGGTGATGAAGCCCGTGTGGGGAATGATGACCGACGTTTTTCCCTTCAGAGGGTACCATCGAAGGCCCTACTTTGTGCTCGCCGGAGCCGTCGGGGTCTTCTCCTCCCTGGCGGTGGCGGCAGGCGGCGGCAGGATTCCGGCGGCCGCCGCCCTCGTCGGAATGATAGGGATCGCCGCCGGCGTGGCGGTGGCCGACGTAACTATAGACGCCTGCATTGCGAGGAATAGCATAGAGGTTAGGGCGTTGGCGGCTGACATGCAGAGCCTTTGCGGGTTCTGCTCGTCGGTCGGCGCACTGTTCGGGTACTCGACTAGCGGGGTTTTCGTACACAGCATTGGCGCTCAGGTTTCTTCTCGTTTTCTTTTTTTTTTGCGTTGCGTTTGGATCGTGAAAAGTGGTCAGGGAATGATTTTCACTGACTTTTTTCTTTCCTTTTCCTCACTAATTGGTGAAGAACTCGATTATTTCCAGGGTTCAAGCTTTCATTTAGTTTGAATTTCTTTTCTTTTCCTTTCCTTTCCTCGTCTGATTCTCTAATCAATCAAGCATAAATACTAATTTTCGGTTTCCATTACTATTTCTTTCTTCACTAACTTCATCAAATCTAACACACCGTTAGAGATTGTTTTATCTGCCCACTTAAGTATAATCCAACTCAACTCAAAAGTAGACACATGGTTAGATTACCACTATTCAGCATATTTGGTACACCAATTAATCTATTAATTGGGCACTACAAAAAATTCAACGTGTAGAAAATCTAAACGAATTGGGTTAAATTGTTTGATTTCCGTTTGCGTGTAGGTATCTATGGGGCTTCTTGCAATTCCGGCGGCGTCGTTAATTTTCTTAGGGTTTGTGATCTATGAGGTGAAGACAGCCGAGGAAGATGATGATGTCCATGTTCCTAAGAAGGTCAGTATTTTGATTTCTTAGGACATCATATTTTTAATGTGAGAAATTAAAAAATGACTAAGATGTGGATTCGAAGGTGGTTCTTATGTCAACTAACCTCGATAAGGATGTAAGACTTTCCATTTCATAGCTAATGGCGATATAGATCAAAATTAGAGTAATAAATGCATGTGGAGTTTTGTTATTAATAGTCTAGAGATAGAGTCGACAATAACGCATAGGAAATTTCGTAGAGTAATATAACATCGCGTTCAGATTTAAACGGAACCTACTGGGGAAGCTTTTAACTATTTCAATGGTCAAGATCAATAAAACAGTCCAACATATATATAAAATCATCACCATATTTTGTACTAGGGGTGTTCAAACGGTAATTACCGTACCGTACCGAACCTTCGGTAACCGAAATTTTCGGTTATAAAAATCTCAAACCGAATACCGAAACAAAGTTAATCGGTTCGGTTCAGTAATTACCGAAATATTTCGGTTATTTTCGATAAATAACCGAAAAACCAAACTTAATTAAAAAAAAACCAAAAAATTAATGTTTATGAAATTAGATATATTTAATTCTTCATATTTTTATTTTATCGTATTTTTAAATTATTTTTCCTATTTTTTATTACTTTTTTCTTATTTTTCCTATTTTTTTAATTATTTTTTCTTAGTTTATTTTTATGTTTAATTGTATATATATTATTATATATATTATGTATAATATATATTTCGTTATATTATTATATATTATTATATATATTTCGGTAATTCGTTTTTTTCAGTAACCGAAATACCGAACCGAAATTACCGAAAAATTTCGGTTCAAATTTTTTTATACCGAATACCGAACCGAATCGAAATTTCGGTATTCGGTTTGTACCGAACTTTCGGTATCGGTTCGCTAGGGTCGGTTTACCAACTTTTGAACACCCCTATTTTGTACTTCTATTTTTAGTTTTTCGAACCTCGTGAGTTCTAATAATAGTAGTAAAGCTAAACAAGAAAGCACAAATCAATGAGACAAATTCGACTAGAAATTCCTCTGAAAATCGTCACCTAATCCTTTCGAAAAAAAAACAAGGGCAGAAAATGTCAAAAATAATTTACGACAAAAAATTGAAACTAACAGGAGAATATATGGTTATATTTTGTTTCTGCATGCGACCGAAAAAGTGAAAGAAGCCACGGTGGAGATGTACAGAACGATCAAAATCCCGCAAGTGTGGAAGCCTTCGCTGTACATGTATCTCTCTTTGGCCCTAAGCATCAGCACGCACGAAGGGCAATTCTATTGGTACACCGATCCAAAGGCCGGCCCTAGCTTTTCTCAGGTTATCTTACATTAAATGATAAATTCACAAAAAGTCCAATCTTGTAGGCAGTGTACCATTTTAATTATATATTATATTTCCAACACGCCCTACCACGTTTAGGCTGATTTCTTTAATCTAACTTTAAACGTGTAATTTTCTTAAACGAGTGGTCGCAATGATTTTACTCAGCAGCCTATTTGGTCCATGAGCTCTGAAACCATATTAAATGACTCATTCATGTAATAGCTTAAGCTTAAAATGAAGTGCATCATATCCTAAATTTATATAGTCAGCAACAAGTTATCCTGTTATTAGAAATCGAGGGGTCCTTCTAAAACCACTTGGTGATAGGGGAGAGAGCCGCTTATATATACAGTGGTTTGAAAAACTTGAATTATCCGATAAATGTCCAATGAGGAATTTGAACAATTGTAGTTAAGGCAGTATTGAATCATTGTTCACGTTATTGAATCACATTGCAGGAGTTTGTTGGGCTAATCTACGCAATAGGGGCGATGGCATCGATCGTAGGCGTCGTAATATACCACAAAACCCTAAAACACCTACGCTTCAGACGCCTCCTCTTCTACGCCCAGCTCCTGTACGGCGCCTCGGGAATGCTCGACGTCCTATTCATCCTTCGTTTGAACTTATCCCTAGGGATTCCTGACCCCTTCTTCGTGATCCTCGAGGAGTGCGTCTCGAGAATCGTCAGCAGAATACGATGGACGCTGATGATGGTCTTGAGCTCCCAACTTTGCCCGTTGGGCATCGAGGGGACGTTCTTCGCGCTATTGATGTGCATCGATAGCGTGGGATCGCTCACCTCGAAGTGGGGGGCGGGATGGTACTTCACATGTTGGGCGTTAGGAGGGACCATTTCGAGAATCTTTGGTTGACTGTGTTGATTAGGAACGTTTTGAGGATATCGACTTTAGGGTTTGTTTTTCTCGTTCCTGACGTGGGGCCCGGCGAGATCACGATCCCGGGCGGCCGCGATGATAAGGAGAATTTGGAGATGGTACCATTAAATGAGGGAAAGACACAAGGTTGACTTGTAATTATGTGTGAAGATAGAAATGTAATTTGATGTGAGTGTTGATTTGGGTTAATTCTACATCATTTTGATATTTTGTGGTTATTAATTCAAATACAAGAAGAACAAAAGATACAGCTAAATAGAAAATTGTTGGTGTGAACTTGATTGGCAGCCATGTGGTCTGAATGGTCAAAGTAGCATGAGTTTCATTTCTCAATTGGTTGGCGTGGCTTTTTTAGTTTGAACAAGGATTGCAACTGCTTGGTTTCACATGGAAGAATTAGGCAAACATTTGCCTATAAATACGGGGATTTGATCGATGCAAAAACCACCACAAAAAGAGATCTTCTACGATCATTTCTAGCTTCTTTCTCCTAGTTGTATAACTGTTTTTGTAGCACGTCAGTGTACGTGTCTGTAATCACTCCACATAATAAAGAAGTTCTACCCTCCGGCCCGTGGACGTAGGTCATTCTGACCGAACCACGTACATCTCGTGTCACTGTCCAAATTTATTTTTTCGTCTCTTTTATTTATTATTGTCATTTTTCGGGCAAATAATTACCGGGATTTCCGCATATCCTAACAAATTGGTATCAGAGCCAACCCGATTTATTTTTAGCCAACATGACGATAACAAAAATGTCAATTAAAAAGTTCGCCAGAAATGTCAACTTTGCAATGTGGAGTCTCAAGATGGAGGCCATACTCATTCAAGACAGTTGTGAGGTGGCGCTTGAAGGCGTAAAGAAGAAACCAACCAAAATGAAGGTCAATTTAATGAATTGGACAAGAAAGCCAGATCGGCTACTATATTAAATCTCTCTTACGAGGTTTTACAAGAAGTTGCCACGGAGACTACGACCATGGGTATGTGGGATGCGTTAAAAGCTATCTACATGAAGAAGACTAAGGAGAACCGGCTTTATTTAAAGCAGAAGCTATACAGTAGAAAATGACGGAAGGTACTTCTATTCTTTCGCATCTCGATAAATTCGATTCTATCATTATTGATTTAGCGAACGTAGAAGTCAAAGTGAGGGACGAAGATCAGGCCATAATATTGTTGGGTTCCCTTCCCTCATCTTTAAAGCATTTTCGTGACACTATAATATATGGGAAAGATACGATATCGTATTCTAGTGTCAAATTTGCATTACAATGGAAAGAACAGATAGACAGGGATATTACTGGAGAAATAAGTGGTAGCCAGGTAGAAGGCCTGTTTGCACGGGGATGACCAGAACATAGAGACGCTGAAAGTAGCAGATCTAAAGAAAGGTAAATCCGGGCACAAAAATAAAGTCTGTAATTTTTGCAAGAAAAAGGGTCATGATAAACGTATTGTAGTACGTTTATCATAGCATTCAATTGGCTCATAATAGAGTTTCCGTAGTCATCTTGTGCACTTATTAACCCTATTTCTACTTATTTTGGTATTTTAAGGCCTTAGGACGCGTTTCGGGCGAAAATGAGCGAAAACGAGGCAAAACGACGCGAAGACGATGAAAACTAGTGTCGGTCAAGGCCGTGACACCTAGTGCACGAGGCCGTGACAAGGGACAGAGGCCAACCAACGACTCAGTCATGGCCGTGACACCTAGTGCACGAGGCCGTGACGGTCGTGACACCTAGTGACTTGGCCGTGACACTTGGCAGAGAGTCGAAATTCAGCAGTCACGGTCGTGACACCCAGTGCACTTAGCCGTGACACTTGGCAGAAAGCGCGAGAGGCAAAACAACGACTGTCACGGCCATGAAGGCCCATGTATCCCAGGCCGTGACAATAGCGAATTTCGGTATTAAAGCCCAAATTCGACTCAGAAAAGGGAAACACTTACCAGATATCAACCCTAATCAATTAAGAGACGAAAAAGAGCCTTTGAAGAACAAGGAATTACATCCCGGAGCACGATAGACGGACCAGCGACGCAATCACGCCCAATTGAACGAAGAACGAAGATTCATCCACACTACCATCCGTAATTCGCCAGTGTTCAAGATCATGAGTCTTTCTTCTCTGTTCTCTATTTCTTTCGCTGTTTTCCCTACTATTATGAGTAGCTAAATTCCCTATGTGTTTTGGGCTTAGATGAACGCTAGGTTATTGCGTATATAAGGTATATGTTTATTGTGACTTGCGTATTCTGACTATTTGTCGTTCTATGAATTTGTTTCTTTGCTTTAATATGTCTATGTGTTAAAGTGAATGCATGGAAAATCATTTAGGGCAACAGGTAAACAACGATTAGGCCGTTCGTAGATGATAGGATTCGAGTATGTGCGAAAGCAAATACACGACCCTCGCTGTTAGTAATTACTGAATTTTAGATCCCCGCGAGCGTTTAGGGCCACAGCAAACTCGCGAGCGGGTAGGAAAATTACTGCGATCTAGTCAAGAATCACGTAGGCACGATATTTCACTGTCTTAGGCGATAATACCTAGCGGGATTCGAATCCCGAGCACATCTATACTATATATAAACGCTCAGAGGACGACTTAAACCGTCAAATTAAAGACTAATTTGGTCTGTAATTTAATTGAAATCAGAGCCGTTCGATTAGGTTGGAACAATCTAAACCATCAAAAAAGAAATAAAATTTTAAACTTCTATTCGAAACCCCACGATGGCAGTTAATACACACGATCTCCACGGCTCCTCCCATTCTTTCTATTTCGTCACCGTCTATCATCATCGCAGACACACACACACACAGTTTCACTGGGGAAAACAAAAAAAAGAAAAAAAAAACTAGGCACCGTCTGCCAATCTTCGCCTACATATCATCCCTACACAGTTCTCTTCTTTATTTTCTTGCATTCTTTTTATGTAAACTTCTGAATCAAAATTTCTCCTAATTTTTTGGGATGATTTACTATTGTTCTTTATGTCTATATATATCATGGGGGATTCTGAATCTGAATGGACTTTAATGAGATCAACGATGCTTGGAAATGAAATTGAGCTATTTTCTCTGGACACTTCGGCTTCAACATTGATTCAATGTCTGTTATCTTGCTTTTTCCATTCATGAGGCCCAACGCAGTGCTTTATGCTGCCGTTGTTATAAATTTACTTATTAATAACTTGCAGCTTGCATTGTTTTCCTTCATGAAAGAAGGGATCTTGGAAGGGTTTTCTGCACACTCGATTAATGGGTGAAGTCATTCCGAAAGAATCTTGGAAGGGTATTCTGCACACTCTATTATGGGTGAAGTCATTCCAAAAGTAATTTTTTTTTTGTGGTGCGGTTATTTGGTTGGTTCTCTTTTTCCTATCTCTTAATTTGTTCCTTTTGCAGGACTGTATCTTCGATTTGAGCTCGGCTTTGGTTAATTAATAGACGTGAAGCTCCTTTCGTATCATCCTGGGATGAAGAAAAACGCATGACGAATTAGATGTAAGGGAAACTAATCATATTAGTTCTTTACTTTTAGAAGCGGTAGAGAATTTTTGGAACTGTTAGTTATGAAGGTAGATAGATTCACGTTGCTTATTGTTTTTTTTCTTTTTCCTGTTGTGACAGTCTTAATCCGAAGGACCTGCTGGTGATTATTTAAAGTAGAAAGGAAGACAAAATCTTGAACCTTATGAAAAGTTGAGTGACTTCTCGGCAACTTTCACGGATTCATTTCTTAGTTTTGGCTTTGTTGACAGTTGGTTTGATGAAGAGAACCCTTAAGAATTTTTGAATCTGGTTTGGAAGGCCATTTTTAGGTTCTTAATAAGTTTGATAACCGAAACTGTCAGCGATAACGACAAGAGTGAGGAGAGCGATAGTGACGAGGAATCTGATTCAGAGAATGAGAGTTCTTTGTCGTCCTCATCGTCGTCGTCTACCAGCAAATCTGAGGATGATGAAGAAGAAGAAGAAGAAGAAGAAGATAGTAAAGCAGTTGTTCACCGACAGAAAGTAAAGAACAAGGAAGCTGCTGCTACGGAGAAAACAAGTGGCGCCGAAGAAGGCGAAATTATTCTGTCTAATGCTGCTGATGATATGGTCGCGTGAAGTGACGATGAGGATGGCGAAGGATATGCTGTGCCTGGACCAATCATCGATGATGCTTTTTAATTCCTAATTTCTTTATGAAGGTTCTTCCGCCTGTTCCATCTGTTGTTGATGTGGCCCTGCAACCACATCATCAGACCCAACCCATTGGAACAATCCTATTGGTAATGTCATTGAGCCATCATCTTATCACTTACCTCTCAAATGTGTTTGTAACATCCATATTTGTTGTAGTTTCAAAAAAAAAAATGTTGGTTGCACAGGTGTAGACTGTGCACCGTTTACTAGTCCTTATTATCTGAAAGCTCTCTACTAGTTTAGGCGTGTTCTTTGAATTTCTAGTTGATTTAGGAGTAATATGTTAGGATAGTTCGTAAAATCATCTGCGTATTTATTTAGGCTGAATATCGAGTCGATATGTCACTACAAGTACGTAGTTTATTCCTCGTGTTCGATAATCGTTTGCTCACTTTAAAGCATTACAAACGATATGTCCACTGCCTATCGCACGTTGATGATAGTAATTAGGTATTCGTTTTATTTTATTACTTGTCGCACTTGCAAATTATATTAGCACACCACGTGTCGATCAAGTTTTTGGCGCCGTTGCCGGGGAATAGATTGATATTAGGAACACCATAGTTTGGTACTTTAGCCACTTTATTTGACGTTTTTCTTTTTGCTTTTTACTATCTGCGTTATTTTTGTTATTTGTCTTCCTATGTCGTCATTAGTCTCGTTATATTTTCGACGTATTTATTTATTTTTTTGCTAATTTTTGTTTTCACTTGTTGAAGGTACGATTCAGCGGTGAATGAACCGAAGCCATCCATCGGGTCCCATCGTTGACGCAGACCCAGATTTCGAGCGGAAATTACGAAGGAAACTCAAGTACGACACCGAAGGAGCTTTCACTAGCTCTCAGGACCATCTAGTTAGTTATTCAGAGGACAGTTCGCAAGAATCGACCCAATACTCACGTGTAGAGGCAGCCGTAGATAGTCCTTACACAGAAGTAAGAGTGGCGGACCACAAAGTGTCCGTCCACGAGGAGGAGCCATCCCTACAAGATCTCCTCAAGAATGTCGCGCTAGGCGGTACTGAGTCGGCGATTGTCATCCCCCGGATCGAGAACAACAACATTGAGTTGAAGCATTCTTGGCTTCAAATGATTTTTCAGACGGCCCAGTTTGAGGGCAATCCCGATGACTATCCCTACTCCCATCTGAAGGATTTCTTAACCGTCACCGACACGATCAAGATCAACATGGTCTCGGGCGATGCGATCAAGCTGATGCTATTCATGTTCTCGTTGAAGTTCAGGGCGAAGGACTGGTTGGAGATATTGCCGCCCAAATCGATTACCACGTGGGAAGAGATGCGAGCGGCCTTCATTGGCCACTACTTCCCACTATCAAAGGTTCAAAGGCTGAAGACAGAGATATCACTTGTCCACCTGAAGGACTCAGAAAACCTCTACGAGGTATGGGAGCACTATAAGGCGTTACTGAAGAGATGCCCACAACACGGGATGTCAAAGGCAGCTCAGATCAACCGATTTCACGAGGGGCTCAATGATCAGAACGTTCACATGCTAGATGGAGCCGCAGGAGGGGGACTCGTGAAGCTCAACGTAACCGATGCTTGGAATCTAATTGAGGACTACTCGAGGAATAGCTTCATGAGGGGCAATACAAGGATGAAGACACCCGGCGTATTCGGAGTGAGCGAGGAGACGGCCACGAATGCCAAATTTGAGGCGCTTCAGCAACAAATCGCTGCGATGAACTCTCAGTTGCAGACAGTCATCGGCGCAGTACTCCCGAAATTCGGGCAGACTCAACCCGTGAATGCCGTGACGACCACCGCACCGATGCAGCATACGCCATACGTACCACTGTGCGGGATTTGTGGCGCAGCCCACGAGACCTCAGAATGCCCTTGGGCAGCCGCTAAAGCACGTAGATTATATGGGCAATTACAAAGGTGGCCAGCGAAGTTTCCAACCCCGAGCCCACCCCAACTTGGCGTATGGGAATCAGAACCACCATCGGCAAGGACCGCCAGGATTTTAGCCTAGGCCGTCCGATTTCCAAAACGGAGCGCCACGCAAGTATCAGAACGCACCCACAGGAGGATCTGACGACATGAGGGAGATAAAGGATATGATGAAGGCGCTCCTCACGAACTTCAGCAGCACCACCGCAGCCCACGAGAGTCGAATGACGAAGATGGAGGAGTAATGGAAGCGAACGACGTGCGTGCCCAGACACGGACGCCTCGCTCAAGAAGCTGGAGCAACAGGTGGGCCTGATGGCGAAACAATTGGCGGGGATCGCTCCCAAGCTACACCGAGCCGAATCTAAAGGAGTACTGCAAGGCGGTGACGCTGAGGAACGGAGGAGAACTGCAAGAAGTGCCCGCCAAGAAGAAGGAGAAGGAGAACGCCAACTTCGAGAGCCACGACGAGCCCGAAGTGGAGGAGATTGGAGGCGATGATGTCGAGAAGGCCGAAACTGAGAAGGAGAAGGTCGAGCCCGAAAAGGTAAAGGCGAAGGAGATCCAGCAACCACCGGTGAAGTCATACCAGTCGAAGATCCCTTACCCGGCTCGACTGAAGAAGGACAAGGACGAGACACAGTTTGGTAAATTCATGGGTATGTGTAAGAAATTGCATATTAACTTATCGTTTGTTGAAGCTATTACGCAGATGCCCAGCTTCGCCAAGTTCTTGAAGGACCTGCTGACGAACAGAAGGAAGCTCGAACACGTTTCCACAGTATGCCTGCGAGGAGAGTGCTCGACGATACTCCAAAGCAAGATCCCTAAGAAGCTCAAAGACCCAGGGAGTTTCAATATTCCCTGTCTTATAGGAGATTTAGTTGTTGAGCGTGCGTTAGCTGACCTAGGTGCTAGCATTAATTTAATGCCATATTCCATGTTTAAGCGCTTAGGATTAGGTGAGCCACGACCCACTAGGATGAGTTATCGATGATGTTATCGATGATGTTATCGATGATGTTTATCGATGAGTTAGCCGATAGATCATTAAAGTACCCTCGAGGTGTTATCGATGATGTTTTAGTTAAAGTAGATAAGTTCGTAATTCCTACTGATTTCGTTATTTTAGACATGGAGGAGGATGATAATGTCCCGTTGATTTTAGGTAGACCGTTCCTAGCCACGGGAGAGATCATGATAGACGTTAGAAATGGAATAATAACTTTGATCGTAGATGGAGAAAAAGTTACGTTTAGTATGACCGATTCAATGAAAAAGAGTAATGAGCATGACGATAAGTGTTACTACTTAGATACATTTGAGCACGATTTTCTCTTTTTTGTGCAAGGTCTATCACAGGTTTTGAGCGAGGAGGAAACAAGGATGATTATGGCGATCGATGAGTGTGGAGAGGAGGTCGATGAGCCTATCATAACCATCGACGAGAGCTGCGAAGAGGACAAGGAAAAGAGCTCAGTCGAGGAGCCACCAGTCCTGGAATTGAAGCCGCTGCCCTACCACCTCGAGTACGCATTTCTTGACAGCAACGGATGGCTACAAGTCATCATCTCATCGAGCCTCGATGACGGGCAGAAGGGACAGCTCTTGGACGTATTGAAGGCACACAAAAAGGCCTTGGCATGGAAGATATCCGACATAAGGGGTATCAACCCGAGCTACTATACGTACAAGATCCTCATGGAGGACAATTTCAAGCCAGTCGCGCAACGTCAGAGGCGACTCAATCCTAATATGAAGGACGTCGTCAAGAAGGAGGTGATCAAGTTACTAGACGCAGGGATGATCTATCCCATTTCAGACAGCGCATGGGTCAGCCATGTCCAAGTGGTCCCAAAGAAGGGAGGCCTGACGATCGTCGCCAACGAGAGAAATGAGCTGATTCCGATGAGGACCGTGACTGGATGGCGCGTCTGCATCGATTACAGGAAGTTGAACGATGCCACGAGAAAGGATCACTTTCCTTTACCGTTCATTGATCAGATGTTAGAAAAGTTAGCCGGTCACTCATTTTACTGTTTTCTTGATGGTTTGTCAGGTTATCTGCAGATTTCCATAGCACCCAAGGACCAGGAAAAGACCATATTCACGTGCCCCTTCGGAACGTTCGCGTACCGAAGGATGCCATTCGGTCTCTGCAATGCCCCTGCCACCTTCCAGCGATGCATGACGGCCATATTCGACGAACGATAGGTGAGGTAATGGAGGTATTTATGGACGATTTTTCTGTGTTCGGTTCGTCATTCAATGCATGCTTGTCAAATTTGAAGCTCGTACTCGCACGATGCGAGGAAATGAACTTGGCACTTAATTGGAAAAAGTGTCATTTAATGGTTCGAGAGGGTATAGTTATGGGCCATAAGATTTCATCTAAATGAATCGAATTGGACTGAGCTAAGTTGGAAACGATAGAAAAACTACCTGTCCCCTCGAACGTGAGATCAATTAGGAGTTTTCTAGGGCATGCTGGGTTTTATCGTAGGTTCATTAAGGACTTTTCTAAGATCGCACGACCCATGTCTAGATTGCTAAAAAAAGATGCCCCATTTGAATTTAATGATGCGTGTTTGCATGCTTTTAACTTGCTTAAGGAACAATTAATCGCAGCACTTATTATGGTCGCCCCCGACTGGGTTGACTTGTAATTATGTGTGAAGATAGAAATGTAATTTGATGTGAGTGTTGATTTGGGTTAATTCTACATCAAGTTGATAATTTGTGGTTATTAATTCAAATACAAGACGAACAAAAGATACAGCTAAATAGAAAATTTGTTGGTGTGAACTTGATTGGGCAGCCATGTGGTCTGAATGGTCAAAGTAGCATGAGTTTCATTTCTCAATTGGTTGGCGTGGCTTTTTTAGTTTGAACAAGGATTGCAACTGCTTGGTTTCACATGGAAGAATTAGGCAAACATTTGCCTATAAATACGGGGATTTGATCGAGGTAAAAACCACCACAAAAAGAGATCTTCTACGATCATTTCTAGCTTCTTTCTCCTAGTTGTATAACTGCTTTTGTATCACGTCAGTGTACGTGTCTGTAATCACTCCACATAATAAAGAAGTTCTACCCTTCGGTCCGTGACGTAGGTCATTCTGACCGAACCACGTACATCTCGTGTCACTGTCCAAATTTATTTTTTCGTCTCTTTTATTTATTATCGTCATTTTTCGGGCAAATAATTATCGGGGATTTCCGCATATCCTAACAAAATAATTGTAACATAGGCCTTTATCACAACAAGAGAACATAATATACACGAAAACAGATACGAAGTTCGTTTCGTGTCTAAATATGAGTATTAGAAACGGATTCTGAAACAGTTATTTATATTTATCAAAATAAATTAATGTTTTTATCTAGACAAGGATAAAAATGGAAATATGATAAAATTCATTTTAGAAATCGTATATTGTCCGTGTACATTTTTGCTCTGAGAACAACACCTACACAACCAGATACATATAATTCCATGTCTAGTGACTCAATAGATATGGAATTTTAAGTTTAGACACCTAATTTCCGTTTCCTCAAGGAATATATCAAGTGGTCGTCGATCGATTCACTCGGTCGTATTGAAAGTCAAGTTTGTTTTATAACTGATGTTTGGATTCTGAGTCAAACATAATAGTTGGGTTATGTGCAATATTAAATATTATAGCATTTGTGGAGGATGGTAAGAAAATCATACCTATGTGTTAGGTGGCCTATGATTTGTTAACACTAATTAGACATGTGGTCTATTTGGGAAGAATGATAAGAAAAATATTTTTTTTTCAATAATAATGATTACATGCAGCAAGTTTGTAAAATGCCTCGGCCCATTCGCATAATCGAAGCCCAGCCCAATACTCAATTTTGTTTCCCGAATTGTTTGAAGTCTAGTAATTAATAAAATACCTTCAGCCCCTAATTTCTAACTACTGTACACCGTTCTTAGCCAAAAGCAATTCGACTTCCTCTCTCGTGTCAGCCATGTCGACGGTCAACCCACAACAAACACCGCCGACGCCGATCTCAATCTCCACTACAATACTCCGCGCAGTCATCACGGACACGGCCCTCATCAACCACCTTAGAACCACCCTCCCCCAGTTTTCCGGTGCCGTACAATCCCCTCTCCGCCACACCCACCGAACGTCCCCCAACTCCTCCCTCCTCCTCATGCCGTCGTGGTCAAAGTCGCCGTCGTCGCTCCCTTACACGGGCATCAAAATAGTCACCCACCACCCCAACAACTCCGCCCTGAACCTGCCGGCGTTCACGCGATCTACGTGCTGTTCAGCTCCACCACCGGCCAGCCCTTAGCCTCAATCGACGCAACAGAACTAACCCTTTATCGAACAGCCTCTATATCGGCGCTAGCATCTTCTTACCTATCAAGAAACGACTCAGAAACCCTAATCATGGTCGGCGCTGGCTCTCTAGCGCCGCACCTTATCCGTGCTCACCTAACCGTTCGACCCACCATCAATAGAGTGGTCATATGGAACAGAACGCTCGAAAAGGCGATGTCTTTAGCCCATCAAATGAGCAAAGAGGGGTTTGGTGACCGAGATGTGCGCTTTGAGAGCAGCCAAGGATTGGCAGACTCCGTGAGGATAGGCGATGTGATTAGCTGTGCTACGAACTCAGAGATTGCCCTCGTAAGAGGCGTGGATTTAAAGAAAGGTGCGCATTTAGATCTTGTGGGTTCGTTTACTCCATCGATGAAGGAATGCGATGATGAGGCGTTGTTAAAGGGGAGGGTGTTTGTGGATAGCGGAGCTGCTTTGGTTGAGTCAGGGGAACTGATCGGTGCTTTTGAGAGAGGTGTGATGAAGAGAGATGAGATTGCGGGGGATTTGGTTGGGTTGATCAGAGGCGAGAAAGTGGGTCGGGTCGGTTCAGATGAAGTCACCATTTTCAAGTCGGTCGGGTTGGCGGTGGTGGATTTACTCAGTGCGCAAATGGTGTATGAGAACTATGTGAAGAAGTGCAGTGAGGATGATTAATGATGATATCTGCGAGTTTTGAGGTTGTCGTAAGTGTGTTATGCGAGGCATATACTAACATTGTAAGAGGATGTTTCAACATTGAATGATAGAATTTGATGGCTGCATTGAGATTGTATGACGTGCAGGAATGATGATAATGCTTCTTAGATAAACGATTCTTAGCTATCCATTAACTATCTATTCTATTATATAATTGCTCAGCACCTGATATAAACCGTCAATTTCACGCAATTTCAATTTCAATTGGTCTGTCAATTTTGGGTGGTGGCTTCTTCTTATTGGTCCACAAATAATTATTTACTTATTTTAAATTACATAAAACAAAAAGACCAACGTTCCTTCAAGCCCGTTCATCACCCACGTTCGTCGGTTGATATCATGTAAATGTAGGTTTGGTAGTACTGCGACACGTGTCCCATCAAATTTAATTTCCTCAATTAAAAAATAAAATAAAATAAATAAAAATACGAACCACCGATGAATCTTCCATCCCATTCCCCACAACCCACGATTCTAATAAAAACCGTGAAGGAATTTATCTATTCTATATTATATAATTGCTCAGCACCTGATATAAACCGTCAATTTCACGCAATTTCAATTTCAATTGGTCTGTCAATTTTGGGTGGTGGCTTCTTCTTATTGGTCCACAAATAATTATTTACTTATTTTAAATTACATAAAACAAAAAGACCAACGTTCACTTCAAGCCCGTTCATCACCCACGTTCGTCGGTTGATATCATGTAAATGTAGGTTTGGTAGTATTGCGACACGTGTCCCATCAAATTTAATTTCCTCAATTAAAAATAAAATAAAATAAATAAAAATACGAACCACCGATGAATCTTCCATCCCATTCCCCACAACCCACGATTCTAATAAAAACCGTGAAGGAATTTATCTATTCTATTATATAATTGCTCAGCACCTGATATAAACCGTCAATTTCACGCAATTTCAATTTCAATTGGTCTGTCAATTTTGGGTGGTGGCTTCTTCTTATTGGTCCACAAATAATTATTTACTTATTTTAAATTACATAAAACAAAAAGACCAACGTTCACTTCAAGCCCGTTCATCACCCACGTTCGTCGGTTGATATCATGTAAATGTAGGTTTGGTAGTATTGCGACACGTGTCCCATCAAATTTAATTTCCTCAATTAAAAATAAAATAAAATAAATAAAAATACGAACCACCGATGAATCTTCCATCCCATTCCCCACAACCCACGATTCTAATAAAAACCGTGAAGGAATTTATCTATTCTATATTATATAATTGCTCAGCACCTGATATAAACCGTCAATTTCACGCAATTTCAATTTCAATTGGTCTGTCAATTTTGGGTGGTGGCTTCTTCTATTGGTCCACAAATAATTATTTACTTATTTTAAATTACATAAAACAAAAAGACCAACGTTCACTTCAAGCCCGTTCATCACCCACGTTCGTCGGTTGATATCATGTAAATGTAGGTTTGGTAGTATTGCGACACGTGTCCCATCAAATTTAATTTCCTCAATTAAAAAATAAAATAAAATAAATAAAAATACGAACCACCGATGAATCTTCCATCCCATTCCCCACAACCCACGATTCTAATAAAAACCGTGAAGGAATTAATCTATTCTATTATATAATTGCTCAGCACCTGATATAAACGGTCAATTTCACGCAATTTCAATTTCAATTGGTCTGTCAATTTTGGGTGGTGGCTTCTTCTTATTGGTCCACAAATAATTATTTACTTATTTTAAATTACATAAAACAAAAAGACCAACGTTCACTTCAAGCCCGTTCATCACCCACGTTCGTCGGTTGATATCATGTAAATGTAGGTTTGGTAGTATTGCGACACGTGTCCCATCAAATTTAATTTCCTCAATTAAAAAATAAAATAAAATAAATAAAAATACGAACCACCGATGAATCTTCCATCCCATTCCCCACAACCCACGATTCTAATAAAAACCGTGAAGGAATTTATCTATTCTATTATATAATTGCTCAGCACCTGATATAAACCGTCAATTTCACGCAATTTCAATTTCAATTGGTCTGTCAATTTTGGGTGGTGGCTTCTTCTTATTGGTCCACAAATAATTATTTACTTATTTTAAATTACATAAAACAAAAAGACCAACGTTCACTTCAAGCCCGTTCATCACCCACGTTCGTCGGTTGATATCATGTAAATGTAGGTTTGATAGTATTGCGACACGTGTCCCATCAAATTTAATTTCCTCAATTAAAAATAAAATAAAATAAATAAAAATACGAACCACCGATGAATCTTCCATCCCATTCCCCACAACCCACGGTTCTAATAAAAACCGTGAAGGAATTTATCTATTCTATTATATAATTGCTCAGCACCTGATATAAACCGTCAATTTCACGCAATTTCAATTTCAATTGGTCTGTCAATTTTGGGTGGTGGCTTCTTCTTATTGGTCCACAAATAATTATTTACTTATTTTAAATTACATAAAACAAAAAGACCAACGTTCACTTCAAGCCCGTTCATCACCCACGTTCGTCGGTTGATATCATGTAAATGTAGGTTTGGTAGTATTGCGACACGTGTCCCATCAAATTTAATTTCCTCAATTAAAAAATAAAATAAAATAAATAAAAATACGAACCACCGATGAATCTTCCATCCCATTCCCCACAACCCACGGTTCTAATAAAAACCGTGAAGGAATTTATAGTTGACCAGAGATAAGAGTGAAAAGGTTTTCCGAAAATTGGTTCATTAATGGAAGACGAAGGCGGCGAAGAGAAGAGTCCCTGTTCAACATCGTGAACATCAGCGAGTAAGCGGAGAGCAAATCGGGAAATCGACTTTAAGGAAGTTACTCTCTCGATAAGCGAGGAACGTCTTTAATTTGCATTCGAAGGCAGCAATTGGGGTTAAATTTCAGACGCAGACCGGGAAATCGAGCGGAGGTAAGTGAAATATGTTACTTTGGCACACTGGGTCAATAGTTGTTTCGGGCTGTGACGTCGGCGAACTGGTAGGATTAAAGAGCAAGAAGATAATGGTGAGGAAGTGCATGCAAAGATCTGATTTTCAATCATGAATCAAGAACTTATTTTTATTATATTTGTCTGCTTTCGGGATGAGAATCATAGCCTATTTTATTCCTGAATATCTGTAATATTGATAGATCAATTTTTATTTAGTGGGCCTTTGTCGTTATTAAAGGGACCACCTACCAAGAATGCTTTAGCTTTCAAATGGTAAAATGCTGACGAGGAGATTCTTGGGAAGAAGATGAAGGTTAAACTTCCCTCAATTGTGTTCCACATTTTCATATATATGCATTGACAGTTTCAAGTTACACTATACTATATTGATGTTGATGATATAGATTGGGTTGATGATTAAGAGATATGCGAACACGTTTTGTTTTTGCTTCACACTGGAACAATGACTTCATTATTTGGTTTGCATACAGGAAAAAGACTGAACAAATGGTACAGTATAAGACTGCATAGAAGTCTGTAGCAGTGTGTTTTCGAGCGGATAAAACGAATTTAGATCCATGTTCGTTGCACACGCATCGAGTGTGCACGGTTACTAGTATAGTAACCGATGCACAGTCTACACCTGTGCAATCACCATTTTTTAAACTACAACAAACATAAATGTCCGATAAGATGAAGTATTCGCGTCTATAAAAGTATACAGATTTCATTATTTATGAATCGACAAAGCAAAACAATGGAAAAGTTTATTACAGATTTGTTGAATTTACAAAGCAAGCCAACACAATAGAAAATTTCATCCACTTGAATGCATGCACTCATCGATGGAATTTAAGCAGAAATTCACCCAATCAAGCTTGCTCTGAACAATGCATCTCTCGTGCCTGAAAACATTCTTTCACCCGCCAGTTGGTACCGACCTCGCCTCGCATTTGAAGTGAAAGCTTCAATCCCCTCGCCCGGATCCTCGCCTATTCGATCGAAATTGTTTAGAATTGAATTCGAACATACCGCTCTGGCCTTCATTCAATGTCCAAGTCGTGCAATGGCCCTCTTCACCATTTTTGCTTCCACGAAATCTTCAAGCTCATGTGCAGCCATTTGAACCTCTTCAAGCTTCTGCTGTACCTTATGCACTCCAAATTTATCGCTGAACGGAGAAAATTCCAAATTGAAAATTAAATATCAACTGAAAGTGTTGAACAACTCAACTTGAGCGTGGGGTAATAAAAGCAAATTAACCCAAGAAACGAACCTCGGCCTAGCTTGAATCTGAAAAGAGTGTCACGATCACGGCTGGAATCGAACTGAGCCCCATCAATCAAAGTGCCCACGTAATGAACTGCATCAAAGATCCAAAAATCGTCAAGAACTCGCCCAACATGAAGAAATTCCTTTGCACCTCCACAAATTTCCTACACTATGCATGAAAAGCGATCATTGTAAAACTAGCAAAATGATGCATGACTTAGTTGATGTCATTCTATTCTATTATATAATTGCTCAGCACCTGATATAAACCGTCAATTTCACGCAATTTCAATTTCAATTGGTCTGTCAATTTTGGGTGGTGGCTTCTTCTTATTGGTCCACAAATAATTATTTACTTATTTTAAATTACATAAAACAAAAAGACCAACGTTCACTTCAAGCCCGTTCATCACCCACGTTCGTCGGTTGATATCATGTAAATGTAGGTTTGGTAGTATTGCGACACGTGTCCCATCAAATTTAATTTCCTCAATTAAAAAATAAAATAAAATAAATAAAAATACGAACCACCGATGAATCTTCCATCCCATTCCCCACAACCCACGATTCTAATAAAAACCGTGAAGGAATTTATCTATTCTATTATATAATTGCTCAGCACCTGATATAAACCGTCAATTTCACGCAATTTCAATTTCAATTGGTCTGTCAATTTTGGGTGGTGGCTTCTTCTTATTGGTCCACAAATAATTATTTACTTATTTTAAATTACATAAAACAAAAAGACCAACGTTCACTTCAAGCCCGTTCATCACCCACGTTCGTCGGTTGATATCATGTAAATGTAGGTTTGGTAGTATTGCGACACGTGTCCCATCAAATTTAATTTCCTCAATTAAAAAATAAAATAAAATAAATAAAAATACGAACCACCGATGAATCTTCCATCCCATTCCCCACAACCCACGATTCTAATAAAAACCGTGAAGGAATTTATCTATTCTATTATATAATTGCTCAGCACCTGATATAAACCGTCAATTTCACGCAATTTCAATTTCAATTGGTCTGTCAATTTTGGGTGGTGGCTTCTTCTTATTGGTCCACAAATAATTATTTACTTATTTTAAATTACATAAAACAAAAAGACCAACGTTCACTTCAAGCCCGTTCATCACCCACGTTCGTCGGTTGATATCATGTAAATGTAGGTTTGGTAGTATTGCGACACGTGTCCCATCAAATTTAATTTCCTCAATTAAAAAATAAATAAAATAAATAAAAATACGAACCACCGATGAATCTTCCATCCCATTCCCCACAACCCACGATTCTAATAAAAACCGTGAAGGAATTTATCTATTCTATTATATAATTGCTCAGCACCTGATATAAACCGTCAATTTCACGCAATTTCAATTTCAATTGTTCTGTCAATTTTGGGTGGTGGCTTCTTCTTATTGGTCCACAAATAATTATTTACTTATTTTAAATTACATAAAACAAAAAGACCAACGTTCACTTCAAGCCCGTTCATCACCCACGTTCGTCGGTTGATATCATGTAAATGTAGGTTTGGTAGTATTGCGACACGTGTCCCATCAAATTTAATTTCCTCAATTAAAAAATAAAATAAAATAAATAAAAATACGAACCACCGATGAATCTTCCATCCCATTCCCCACAACCCACGGTTCTAATAAAAACCGTGAAGGAATTTATAGTTGACCAGAGATAAGAGTGAAAAGGTTTTCCGAAAATTGGTTCATTAATGGAAGACGAAGGCGGCGAAGAGAAGAGTCCCTGTTCAACATCGTGAACATCAGCGAGTAAGCGGAGAGCAAATCGGGAAATCGACTTTAAGGAAGTTACTCTCTCGATAAGCGAGGAACGTCTTTAATTTGCATTCGAAGGCAGCAATTGGGGTTAAATTTCAGACGCAGACCGGGAAATCGAGCGG
Source organism: Craterostigma plantagineum (assembly GCA_027422505.1). Taxonomy (NCBI): domain Eukaryota; kingdom Viridiplantae; phylum Streptophyta; class Magnoliopsida; order Lamiales; family Linderniaceae; genus Craterostigma; species Craterostigma plantagineum. The sequence continues at coordinate 16,336 of JAPQWV010002014.1, read as the reverse complement.
AGGTAAGTGAAATATGTTACTTTGGCACACTGGGTCAATAGTTTGTTTCGGACTGTGACGTCGGCGAACTGGTAGGATTAAAGAGCAAGAAGATAATGGTGAGGAAGTGCATGCAAAGATCTGATTTTCAATCATGAATCAAGAACTTATTTTTATTATATTTGTCTGCTTTCGGGATGAGAATCATAGCCTATTTTATTCCTGAATATCCGTAATATTGATAGATCAATTTTTATTTAGTGGGCCTTTGTCGTTATTAAAGGGACCACCTACCAAGATGCTTTAGCTTTCAAATGGTAAAATGCTGACGAGGAGATTCTTGGGAAGAAGATGAAGGTTAAACTTCCCTCAATTGTGTTCCACATTTTTCATATATATGCATTGACAGTTTCAAGTTACACTATACTATATTGACGTTGATGATATAGATTGGGTTGATGATTAAGAGATATGCGAACACGTTTTGTTTTGCTTCACACTGGAACAATGACTTCATTATTTGGTTTGCATACAGGAAAAAGACTGAACAAATGGTACAGTATAAGACTGCATAGAAGTCTGTAGCAGTGTGTTTTCGAGCGGATAAAACGAATTTAGATCCATGTTCGTTGCACACGCATCGAGTGTGCACGGTTACTAGTAATAGTAACCGATGCACAGTCTACACCTGTGCAATCACCATTTTTTAAACTACAACAAACATAAATGTCCGATAAGATGAAGTATTCGCGTCTATAAAAGTATACAGATTTCATTATTTATGAATCGACAAAGCAAAACAATGGAAAAGTTTATTACAGATTTGTTGAATTTACAAAGCAAGCCAACACAATAGAAAATTTCATCCACTTGAATGCATGCACTCATCGATGGAATTTAAGCAGAAATTCACCCAATCAAGCTTGCTCTGAACAATGCATCTCTCGTGCCTGAAAACATTCTTTCACCCGCCAGTTGGTACCGGACCTCGCCTCGCATTTGAAGTGAAAGCTTCAATCCCCTCGCCCGGATCCTCGCCTATTCGATCGAAATTGTTTAGAATTGAATTCGAACATACCGCTCTGGCCTTCATTCAATGTCCAAGTCGTGCAATGGCCCTCTTCACCATTTTTGCTTCCACGAAATCTTCAAGCTCATGTGCAGCCATTTGAACCTCTTCAAGCTTCTGCTGTACCTTATGCACTCCAAAATTTATCGCTGAACGGAGAAAATTCCAAATTGAAAATTAAATATCAACTGAAAGTGTTGAACAACTCAACTTGAGCGTGGGGTAATAAAAGCAAATTAACCCAAGAAACGAACCTCGGCCTAGCTTGAATCTGAAAAGAGTGTCACGATCACGGCTGGAATCGAACTGAGCCCCATCAATCAAAGTGCCCACGTAATGAACTGCATCAAAGATCCAAAAATCGTCAAGAACTCGCCCAACATGAAGAAATTCCTTTGCACCTCCACAAATTTCCTACACTATGCATGAAAAGCGATCATTGTAAAACTAGCAAAATGATGCATGACTTAGTTGATGTCATTCTATTCTATTATATAATTGCTCAGCACCTGATATAAACCGTCAATTTCACGCAATTTCAATTTCAATTGGTCTGTCAATTTTGGGTGGTGGCTTCTTCTTATTGGTCCACAAATAATTATTTACTTATTTTAAATTACATAAAACAAAAAGACCAACGTTCACTTCAAGCCCGTTCATCACCCACGTTCGTCGGTTGATATCATGTAAATGTAGGTTTGGTAGTATTGCGACACGTGTCCCATCAAATTTAATTTCCTCAATTAAAAAATAAAATAAAATAAATAAAAATACGAACCACCGATGAATCTTCCATCCCATTCCCCACAACCCACGATTCTAATAAAAACCGTGAAGGAATTTATCTATTCTATTATATAATTGCTCAGCACCTGATATAAACCGTCAATTTCACGCAATTTCAATTTCAATTGGTCTGTCAATTTTGGGTGGTGGCTTCTTCTTATTGGTCCACAAATATTATTTACTTATTTTAAATTACATAAAACAAAAAGACCAACGTTCACTTCAAGCCCGTTCATCACCCACGTTCGTCGGTTGATATCATGTAAATGTAGGTTTGGTAGTATTGCGACACGTGTCCCATCAAATTTAATTTCCTCAATTAAAAATAAAATAAAATAAATAAAAATACGAACCACCGATGAATCTTCCATCCCATTCCCCACAACCCACGATTCTAATAAAAACCGTGAAGGAATTTATCTATTCTATTATATAATTGCTCAGCACCTGATATAAACCGTCAATTTCACGCAATTTCAATTTCAATTGTTCTGTCAATTTTGGGTGGTGGCTTCTTCTTATTGGTCCACAAATAATTATTTACTTATTTTAAATTACATAAAACAAAAAGACCAACGTTCACTTCAAGCCCGTTCATCACCCACGTTCGTCGGTTGATATCATGTAAATGTAGGTTTGGTAGTATTGCGACACGTGTCCCATCAAATTTAATTTCCTCAATTAAAAAATAAAATAAAATAAATAAAATACGAACCACCGATGAATCTTCCATCCCATTCCCCACAACCCACGGTTCTAATAAAACCGTGAAGGAATTTATAGTTGACCAGAGATAAGAGTGAAAAGGTTTTCCGAAAATTGGTTCATTAATGGAAGACGAAGGCGGCGAAGAGAAGAGTCCCCTGTTCAACATCGTGAACATCAGCGAGTAAGCGGAGAGCAAATCGGGAAATCGACTTTAAGGAAGTTACTCTCTCGATAAGCGAGGAACGTCTTTAATTTGCATTCGAAGGCAGCAATTGGGGTTAAATTTCAGACGCAGACCGGAAATCGAGCGGAGGTAAGTGAAATATGTTACTTTGGCACACTGGGTCAATAGTTGTTTCGGACTGTGACGTCGGCGAACTGGTAGGATTAAAGAGCAAGAAGATAATGGTGAGGAAGTGCATGCAAAGATCTGATTTTCAATCATGAATCAAGAACTTATTTTTATTATATTTGTCTGCTTTCGGGATGAGAATCATAGCCTATTTTATTCCTGAATATCCGTAATATTGATAGATCAATTTTTATTTAGTGGGCCTTTGTCGTTATTAAAGGGACCACCTACCAAGAATGCTTTAGCTTTCAAATGGTAAAATGCTGACGAGGAGATTCTTGGGAAGAAGATGAAGGTTAAACTTCCCTCAATTGTGTTCCACATTTTCATATATATGCATTGACAGTTTCAAGTTACACTATACTATATTGACGTTGATGATATAGATTGGGTTGATGATTAAGAGATATGCGAACACGTTTTGTTTTTGCTTCACACTGGAACAATGACTTCATTATTTGGTTTGCATACAGGAAAAAGACTGAACAAATGGTACAGTATAAGACTGCATAGAAGTCTGTAGCAGTGTGTTTTCGAGCGGATAAAACGAATTTAGATCCATGTTCGTTGCACACGCATCGAGTGTGCACGGTTACTAGTAATAGTAACCGATGCACAGTCTACACCTGTGCAATCACCATTTTTTAAACTACAACAAACATAAATGTCCGATAAGATGAAGTATTCGCGTCTATAAAAGTATACAGATTTCATTATTTATGAATCGACAAAGCAAAACAATGGAAAAGTTTATTACAGATTTGTTGAATTTACAAAGCAAGCCAACACAATAGAAAATTTCATCCACTTGAATGCATGCACTCATCGATGGAATTTAAGCAGAAATTCACCCAATCAAGCTTGCTCTGAACAATGCATCTCTCGTGCCTGAAAACATTCTTTCACCCGCCAGTTGGTACCGACCTCGCCTCGCATTTGAAGTGAAAGCTTCAATCCCCTCGCCCGGATCCTCGCCTATTCGATCGAAATTGTTTAGAATTGAATTCGAACATACCGCTCTGGCCTTCATTCAATGTCCAAGTCGTGCAATGGCCCTCTTCACCATTTTTGCTTCCACGAAATCTTCAAGCTCATGTGCAGCCATTTGAACCTCTTCAAGCTTCTGCTGTACCTTATGCACTCCAAAATTTATCGCTGAACGGAGAAAATTCCAAATTGAAAATTAAATATCAACTGAAAGTGTTGAACAACTCAACTTGAGCGTGGGTAATAAAAGCAATTAACCCAAGAAACGAACCTCGGCCTAGCTTGAATCTGAAAAGAGTGTCACGATCACGGCTGGAATCGAACTGAGCCCCATCAATCAAAGTGCCCACGTAATGAACTGCATCAAAGATCCAAAAATCGTCAAGAACTCGCCCAACATGAAGAAATTCCTTTGCACCTCCACAAATTTCCTACACTATGCATGAAAAGCGATCATTGTAAAACTAGCAAAATGATGCATGACTTAGTTGATGTCATTCTATTCTATTATATAATTGCTCAGCACCTGATATAAACCGTCAATTTCACGCAATTTCAATTTCAATTGGTCTGTCAATTTTGGGTGGTGGCTTCTTCTTATTGGTCCACAAATAATTATTTACTTATTTTAAATTACATAAAACAAAAAGACCAACGTTCACTTCAAGCCCGTTCATCACCCACGTTCGTCGGTTGATATCATGTAAATGTAGGTTTGGTAGTATTGCGACACGTGTCCCATCAAATTTAATTTCCTCATTAAAAAATAAAATAAAATAAATAAAATACGAACCACCGATGAATCTTCCATCCCATTCCCCACAACCCACGATTCTAATAAAAACCGTGAAGGAATTTATCTATTCTATTATATAATTGCTCAGCACCTGATATAAACCGTCAATTTCACGCAATTTCAATTTCAATTGGTCTGTCAATTTTGGGTGGTGGCTTCTTCTTATTGGTCCACAAATAATTATTTACTTATTTTAAATTACATAAAACAAAAGACCAACGTTCACTTCAAGCCCGTTCATCACCCACGTTCGTCGGTTGATATCATGTAAATGTAGGTTTGGTAGTATTGCGACACGTGTCCCATCAAATTTAATTTCCTCAATTAAAAAATAAAATAAAATAAATAAAAATACGAACCACCGATGAATCTTCCATCCCATTCCCCACAACCCACGATTCTAATAAAACCGTGAAGGAATTTATCTATTCTATTATATAATTGCTCAGCACCTGATATAAACCGTCAATTTCACGCAATTTCAATTTCAATTGGTCTGTCAATTTTGGGTGGTGGCTTCTTCTTATTGGTCCACAAATAATTATTTACTTATTTTAAATTACATAAACAAAAAGACCAACGTTCACTTCAAGCCCGTTCATCACCCACGTTCGTCGGTTGATATCATGTAAATGTAGGTTTGGTAGTATTGCGACACGTGTCCCATCAAATTTAATTTCCTCAATTAAAAAATAAAATAAAATAATAAAAATACGAACCACCGATGAATCTTCCATCCATTCCCCACAACCCACGGTTCTAATAAAAACCGTGAAGGAATTTATCTATTCTATTATATAATTGCTCAGCACCTGATATAAACCGTCAATTTCACGCAATTTCAATTTCAATTGGTCTGTCAATTTTGGTGGTGGCTTCTTCTTATTGGTCCACAAATAATTATTTACTTATTTTAAATTACATAAAACAAAAAGACCAACGTTCACTTCAAGCCCGTTCATCACCCACGTTCGTCGGTTGATATCATGTAAATGTAGGTTTGGTAGTATTGCGACACGTGTCCCATCAAATTTAATTTCCTCAATTAAAAAATAAAATAAATAAATAAAATACGAACCACCGATGAATCTTCCATCCCATTCCCCACAACCCACGATTCTAATAAAAACCGTGAAGGAATTTATCTATTCTATTATATAATTGCTCAGCACCTGATATAAACCGTCAATTTCACGCAATTTCAATTTCAATTGGTCTGTCAATTTTGGGTGGTGGCTTCTTCTTATTGGTCCACAAATAATTATTTACTTATTTTAAATTACATAAAACAAAAAGACCAACGTTCACTTCAAGCCCGTTCATCACCCACGTTCGTCGGTTGATATCATGTAAATGTAGGTTTGGTAGTATTGCGACACGTGTCCCATCAAATTTAATTTCCTCAATTAAAAATAAAATAAAATAAATAAAAATACGAACCACCGATGAATCTTCCATCCCATTCCCCACAACCCACGATTCTAATAAAAACCGTGAAGGAATTTATCTATTCTATTATATAATTGCTCAGCACCTGATATAAACCGTCAATTTCACGCAATTTCAATTTCAATTGGTCTGTCAATTTTGGGTGGTGGCTTCTTCTTATTGGTCCACAAATAATTATTTACTTATTTTAAATTACATAAAACAAAAAGACCAACGTTCACTTCAAGCCCGTTCATCACCCACGTTCGTCGGTTGATATCATGTAAATGTAGGTTTGGTAGTATTGCGACACGTGTCCCATCAAATTTAATTTCCTCAATTAAAAAATAAAATAAAATAAATAAAAATACGAACCACCGATGAATCTTCCATCCCATTCCCCACAACCCACGATTCTAATAAAAACCGTGAAGGAATTTATCTATTCTATTATATAATTGCTCAGCACCTGATATAAACCGTCATTTCACGCAATTTCAATTTCAATTGGTCTGTCAATTTTGGGTGGTGGCTTCTTCTTATTGGTCCACAAATAATTATTTACTTATTTTAAATTACATAAAACAAAAAGACCAACGTTCACTTCAAGCCCGTTCATCACCCACGTTCGTCGGTTGATATCATGTAAATGTAGGTTTGGTAGTATTGCGACACGTGTCCCATCAAATTTAATTTCCTCAATTAAAAATAAAATAAAATAAATAAAAATACGAACCACCGATGAATCTTCCATCCCATTCCCCACAACCCACGATTCTAATAAAAACCGTGAAGGAATTTATCTATTCTATTATATAATTGCTCAGCACCTGATATAAACCGTCAATTTCACGCAATTTCAATTTCAATTGGTCTGTCAATTTTGGGTGGTGGCTTCTTCTTATTGGTCCACAAATAATTATTTACTTATTTTAAATTACATAAAACAAAAAGACCAACGTTCACTTCAAGCCCGTTCATCACCCACGTTCGTCGGTTGATATCATGTAAATGTAGGTTTGGTAGTATTGCGACACGTGTCCCATCAAATTTAATTTCCTCAATTAAAAAATAAAATAAAATAAATAAAAATACGAACCACCGATGAATCTTCCATCCCATTCCCCACAACCCACGATTCTAATAAAAACCGTGAAGGAATTTATCTATTCTATTATATAATTGCTCAGCACCTGATATAAACCGTCAATTTCACGCAATTTCAATTTCAATTGGTCTGTCAATTTTGGGTGGTGGCTTCTTCTTATTGGTCCACAAATAATTATTTACTTATTTTAAATTACATAAAACAAAAGACCAACGTTCACTTCAAGCCCGTTCATCACCCACGTTCGTCGTTGATATCATGTAAATGTAGGTTTGGTAGTATTGCGACACGTGTCCCATCAAATTTAATTTCCTCAATTAAAAAATAAAATAAAATAAATAAAAATACGAACCACCGATGAATCTTCCATCCCATTCCCCACAACCCACGATTCTAATAAAAACCGTGAAGGAATTTATCTATTCTATTATATAATTGCTCAGCACCTGATATAAACCGTCAATTTCACGCAATTTCAATTTCAATTGGTCTGTCAATTTTGGGTGGTGGCTTCTTCTTATTGGTCCACAAATAATTATTTACTTATTTTAAATTACATAAAACAAAAAGACCAACGTTCACTTCAAGCCCGTTCATCACCCACGTTCGTCGGTTGATATCATGTAAATGTAGGTTTGGTAGTATTGCGACACGTGTCCCATCAAATTTAATTTCCTCAATTAAAAAATAAAATAAAATAAATAAAAATACGAACCACCGATGAATCTTCCATCCCATTCCCCACAACCCACGATTCTAATAAAAACCGTGAAGGAATTTATCTATTCTATTATATAATTGCTCAGCACCTGATATAAACCGTCAATTTCACGCAATTTCAATTTCAATTGGTCTGTCAATTTGGGTGGTGGCTTCTTCTTATTGGTCCACAAATAATTATTTACTTATTTTAAATTACATAAAACAAAAAGACCAACGTTCACTTCAAGCCCGTTCATCACCCACGTTCGTCGGTTGATATCATGTAAATGTAGGTTTGGTAGTATTGCGACACGTGTCCCATCAAATTTAATTTCCTCAATTAAAAAATAAAATAAAATAAATAAAAATACGAACCACCGATGAATCTTCCATCCCATTCCCCACAACCCACGATTCTAATAAAAACCGTGAAGGAATTTATCTATTCTATTATATAATTGCTCAGCACCTGATATAAACCGTCAATTTCACGCAATTTCAATTTCAATTGGTCTGTCAATTTTGGGTGGTGGCTTCTTCTTATTGGTCCACAAATAATTATTTACTTATTTTAAATTACATAAAAAAAAAGACCAACGTTCACTTCAAGCCCGTTCATCACCCACGTTCGTCGGTTGATATCATGTAAATGTAGGTTTGGTAGTATTGCGACACGTGTCCCATCAAATTAATTTCCTCAATTAAAAATAAAATAAAATAAATAAAAATACGAACCACCGATGAATCTTCCATCCCATTCCCACAACCCACGATTCTAATAAAAACCGTGAAGGAATTTATCTATTCTATTATATAATTGCTCAGCACCTGATATAAACCGTCAATTTCACGCAATTTCAATTTCAATTGGTCTGTCAATTTTGGGTGGTGGCTTCTTCTTATTGGTCCACAAATAATTATTTACTTATTTTAAATTACATAAAACAAAAAGACCAACGTTCACTTCAAGCCCGTTCATCACCCACGTTCGTCGGTTGATATCATGTAAATGTAGGTTTGGTAGTATTGCGACACGTGTCCCATCAAATTTAATTTCCTCAATTAAAAATATAAATAAATAAAAATACGAACCACCGATGAATCTTCCATCCCATTCCCCACAACCCACGATTCTAATAAAAACCGTGAAGGAATTTATCTATTCTATTATATAATTGCTCAGCACCTGATATAAACCGTCAATTTCACGCAATTTCAATTTCAATTGGTCTGTCAATTTGGGTGGTGGCTTCTTCTTATTGGTCCACAAATAATTATTTACTTATTTTAAATTACATAAAACAAAAAGACCAACGTTCACTTCAAGCCCGTTCATCACCCACGTTCGTCGGTTGATATCATGTAAATGTAGGTTTGGTAGTATTGCGACACGTGTCCCATCAAATTTAATTTCCTCAATTAAAAAATAAATAAAATAAATAAAAATACGAACCACCGATGAATCTTCCATCCCATTCCCCACAACCCACGATTCTAATAAAAACCGTGAAGGAATTTATCTATTCTATTATATAATTGCTCAGCACCTGATATAAACCGTCAATTTCACGCAATTTCAATTTCAATTGGTCTGTCAATTTTGGGTGGTGGCTTCTTCTTATTGGTCCACAAATAATTATTTACTTATTTTAAATTACATAAAACAAAAAGACCAACGTTCACTTCAAGCCCGTTCATCACCCACGTTCGTCGGTTGATATCATGTAAATGTAGGTTGGTAGTATTGCGACACGTGTCCCATCAAATTTAATTTCCTCAATTAAAAAATAAAAATAAAATAAATAAAATACGAACCACCGATGAATCTTCCATCCCATTCCCCACAACCCACGATTCTAATAAAAACCGTGAAGGAATTTATCTATTCTATTATATAATTGCTCAGCACCTGATATAAACCGTCAATTTCACGCAATTTCAATTTCAATTGGTCTGTCAATTTTGGGTGGTGGCTTCTTCTTATTGGTCCACAAATAATTATTTACTTATTTTAAATTACATAAAACAAAAAGACCAACGTTCACTTCAAGCCCGTTCATCACCCACGTTCGTCGGTTGATATCATGTAAATGTAGGTTTGGTAGTATTGCGACACGTGTCCCATCAAATTTAATTTCCTCAATTAAAAAATAAAATAAAATAAATAAAAATACGAACCACCGATGAATCTTCCATCCCATTCCCCACAACCCACGATTCTAATAAAACCGTGAAGGAATTTATCTATTCTATTATATAATTGCTCAGCACCTGATATAAACCGTCAATTTCACGCAATTTCAATTTCAATTGGTCTGTCAATTTTGGGTGGTGGCTTCTTCTTATTGGTCCACAAATAATTATTTACTTATTTTAAATTACATAAACAAAAGACCAAACGTTCACTTCAAGCCCGTTCATCACCCACGTTCGTCGGTTGATATCATGTAAATGTAGGTTTGGTAGTATTGCGACACGTGTCCCCATCAAATTTAATTTCCTCAATAAAAAAAAATAAAATAAATAAAAATACGAACCACCGATGAATCTTCCATCCCATTCCCACAACCCACGATTCTAATAAAAACCGTGAAGGAATTTATCTATTCTATTATATAATTGCTCAGCACCTGATATAAACCGTCAATTTCACGCAATTTCAATTTCAATTGGTCTGTCAATTTTGGGTGGTGGCTTCTTCTTATTGGTCCACAAATAATTATTTACTTATTTTAAATTACATAAAACAAAAAGACCAACGTTCACTTCAAGCCCGCATCACCCACGTTCGTCGGTTGATATCATGTAAATGTAGGTTTGGTAGTATTGCGACACGTGTCCCATCAAATTTAATTTCCTCAATTAAAAATAAAATAAAATAAATAAAAATACGAACCACCGATGAATCTTCCATCCCATTCCCCACAACCCACGATTCTAATAAAAACCGTGAAGGAATTTATCTATTCTATTATATAATTGCTCAGCACCTGATATAACCGTCAATTTCACGCAATTTCAATTTCAATTGGTCTGTCAATTTTGGGTGGTGGCTTCTTCTTATTGGTCCACAAATATTATTTACTTATTTTAAATTACATAAAACAAAAAGACCAACGTTCACTTCAAGCCCGTTCATCACCCACGTTCGTCGGTTGATATCATGTAAATGTAGGTTTGGTAGTATTGCGACACGTGTCCCATCAAATTTAATTTCCTCAATTAAAATAAAATAAAATAAATAAAAATACGAACCGCCGATGAATCTTCCATCCCATTCCCACAACCCACGATTCTAATAAAAACCGTGAGGAATTTATCTATTCTATTATATAATTGCTCAGCACCTGATATAAACCGTCAATTTCACGCAATTTCAATTTCAATTGGTCTGTCAATTTTGGGTGGTGGCTTCTTCTTATTGGTCCACAAATAATTATTTACTTATTTTAAATTACATAAAACAAAAAGACCAACGTTCACTTCAAGCCCGTTCATCACCCACGTTCGTCGGTTGATATCATGTAAATGTAGGTTTGGTAGTATTGCGACACGTGTCCCATCAAATTTAATTTCCTCAATTAAAAAAATAAAATAAATAAATAAAAATACGAACCACCGATGAATCTTCCATCCCATTCCCCACAACCCACGGTTCTAATAAAAACCGTGAAGGAATTTATCTATTCTATTATATAATTGCTCAGCACCTGATATAACCCGTCAATTTCACGCAATTTCAATTTCAATTGGTCTGTCATTTTGGGTGTGGCTTCTTCTTATTGGTCCACAAATAATTATTTACTTATTTTAATTACAAAAACAAAAAGACCAACGTTCACTTCAAGCCCGTTCATCACCCACGTTCGTCGGTTGATATCATGTAAATGTAGGTTTGGTAGTATTGCGACACGTGTCCCATCAAATTTAATTTCCTCAATTAAAAAATAAAATAAAATAAATAAAAATACGAACCACCGATGAATCTTCCATCCCATTCCCCACAACCCGGTTCTAACAAAAACCGTGAAGGAATTTATCTATTCTATTATATAATTGCTCAGCACCTGATATAAACCGTCAATTTCACGCAATTTCAATTTCAATTGGTCTGTCAATTTTGGGGGTGGCTTCTTCTTATTGGTCCACAAATAATTATTTACTTATTTTAAATTACATAAAACAAAAAGACCAACGTTCACTTCAAGCCCGTTCATCCCCACGTTCGTCGGTTGATATCATGTAAATGTAGGTTTGGTAGTATTGCGACACGTGTCCCATCAAATTTAATTTCCTCAATTAAAAAATAAAATAAAATAAATAAAATACGAACCACCGATGAATCTTCCATCCCATTCCCACAACCCACGATTCTAATAAAAACCGTGAAGGAATTTATCTATTCTATTATATAATTGCTTAGCACCTGATATAAACCGTCAATTTCACGCAATTTCAATTTCAATTGGTCTGTCAATTTTGGGTGGTGGCTTCTTCTTATTGGTCCACAAATAATTATTTACTTATTTTAAATTACATAAAACAAAAAGACCAACGTTCACTTCAAGCCCGTTCATCACCCACGTTCGTCGGTTGATATCATGTAAATGTAGGTTTGGTAGTATTGCGACACGTGTCCCATCAAATTTAATTTCCTCAATTAAAAAATAAAATAAATAATAAAAATACGAACCACCGATGAATCTTCCATCCCATTCCCCACAACCCACGATTCTAATAAAAACCGTGAAGGAATTTATCTATTCTATATTATATAATTGCTCAGCACCTGATATAAACCGTCAATTTCACGCAATTTCATTTCAATTGATCTGTCAATTTGGGTGGTGGCTTCTTCTTATTGGTCCACAAATAATTATTTACTTATTTTAAATTACATAAAACAAAAAGACCAACGTTCACTTCAAGCCCGTTCATCACCCACGTTCGTCGGTTGATATCATGTAAATGTAGGTTTGGTAGTATTGCGACACGTGTCCCATCAAATTTAATTTCCTCAATTAAAAATAAATAAAATAAATAAAAATACGAACCACCGATGAATCTTCCATCCCATTCCCCACAACCCACGGTTCTAATAAAAACCGTGAAGGAATTTATCTATTCTATTATATAATTGCTCAGCACCTGATATAAACCGTCAATTTCACGCAATTTCAATTTCAATTGGTCTGTCAATTTTGGGTGGTGGCTTCTTCTTATTGGTCCACAAATAATTATTTACTTATTTTAAATTACATAAAACAAAAGACCAACGTTCACTTCAAGCCCGTTCATCACCCACGTTCGTCGGTTGATATCATGTAAATGTAGGTTTGGTAGTATTGCGACACGTGTCCCATCAAATTAATTTCCTCAATTAAAAAATAAAATAAAATAAATAAAAATACGAACCACCGATGAATCTTCCATCCCATTCCCCACACCCACGGTTCTAATAAAAACCGTGAAGGAATTTATCTATTCTATTATATAATTGCTCAGCACCTGATATAAACCGTCAATTTCACGCAATTTCAATTTCAATTGTCTGTCATTTTGGGTGGTGGCTTCTTCTTATTGGTCCACAAATAATTATTTACTTATTTTAAATTACATAAACAAAAAGACACAACAACTTCACTTCAAGCCCGTTCATCACCCACGTTCGTCGGTTGATATCATGTAAATGTAGGTTTGGTAGTATTGCGACACGTGTCCCATCAAATTTAATTTCCTCAATTAAAAATAAAATAAAATAAATAAAAATACGAACCACCGATGAATCTTCCATCCCATTCCCCACAACCCACGATTCTAATAAAAACCGTGAAGGAATTTATCTATTCTTTATTAATTGCTTAGCACCTGATATAAACCGTCAATTTCACGCAATTTCAATTTCAATTGGTCTGTCAATTTTGGGTGGTGGCTTCTTCTTATTGTCCACAAATAATTATTTACTTATTTTAAATTACATAAAACAAAAAGACCAACGTTCACTTCAAGCCCGTTCATCACCACGTTCGTCGGTGATATCATGTAAATGTAGGTTTGGTAGTATTGCGACACGTGTCCCATCAAATTTAATTTCCTCAATAAAAAATAAAATAAAATAAATAAAAATACGAACACCGATGAATCTTCCATCCCATTCCCCACAACCCACGATTCTAATAAAAACCGTGAAGGAATTTATCTATTCTATTATATAATTGCTCAGCACCTGATATAAACCGTCAATTTCACGCAATTTCATTTCAATTGGTCTGTCAATTTTGGGTGGTGGCTTCTTCTTATTGGTCCACAATAATTATTTACTTATTTTAAATTACATAAAACAAAAAGACCAACGTTCACTTCAAGCCCGTTCATCACCCACGTTCGTCGGTTGATATCATGTAAATGTAGGTTTGGTAGTATTGCGACACGTGTCCATCAAATTTAATTTCCTCAATTAAAAAATAAAATAAAATAAATAAAAATACGAACCGCCGATGAATCTTCCATCCCATTCCCCACAACCCACGATTCTAATAAAAACCGTGAAGGAATTTATCTATTCTATTATATAATTGCTCAGCACCTGATATAAACCGTCAATTTCACGCAATTTCAATTTCAATTGGTCTGTCAATTTTGGGTGGTGGCTTCTTCTTATTGGTCCACAAATAATTATTTACTTATTTTAAATTACATAAAACAAAAAGACCAACGTTCACTTCAAGCCCGTTCATCACCCACGTTCGTCGGTTGATATCATGTAAATGTAGGTTTGGTAGTATTGCGACACGTGTCCCATCAAATTTAATTTCCTCAATTAAAAAATAAAATAAAAAAATAAAAATACGAACCACCGATGAATCTTCCATCCCATTCCCCACAACCCACGGTTCTAATAAAAACCGTGAAGGAATTTATCTATTCTATTATATAATTGCTCAGCACCTGATATAAACCGTCATTTCACGCAATTTCAATTTCATTGGTCTGTCAATTTTGGGTGGTGGCTTCTTCTTATTGGTCCACAAATAATTATTTACTTATTTTAAATTACATAAAACAAAAAGACCAACGTTCACTTCAAGCCCGTTCATCACCCACGTTCGTCGTTGATATCATGTAAATGTAGGTTTGGTAGTATTGCGACACGTGTCCCATCAATTTAATTTCCTCAATAAAAAATAAAATAAAATAAATAAAAATACGAACCACCGATGAATCTTCCCATCCATTCCCACAACCCACGGTTCTAATAAAAACCGTGAAGGAATTTATCTATTCTATTATATAATTGCTCAGCACCTGATATAAACCGTCAATTTCACGCAATTTCAATTTCAATTGGTCTGTCAATTTTGGGTGGTGGCTTCTTCTTATTGGTCCACAAATAATTATTTACTTATTTTAAATTACATAAAACAAAAGACCAACGTTCACTTCAAGCCCGTTCATCACCCACGTTCGTCGGTTGATATCATGTAAATGTAGGTTTGGTAGTATTGCGACACGTGTCCCATCAAATTTTAATTCCTCAATTAAAAAATAAAATAAAATAAATAAAAATACGAACCACCGATGAATCTTCCATCCCATTCCCCACAACCACGATTCTAATAAAACCGTGAAGGAATTTATCTATTCTATTATATAATTGCTCAGCACCTGATATAAACCGTCAATTTCACGCAATTTCAATTTCAATTGGTCTGTCAATTTTGGTGGTGGCTTCTTCTAATTGGTCCACAAATAATTATTTACTTATTTTAAATTACATAAAACAAAAAGACCAACGTTCACTTCAAGCCCGTTCATCACCCACGTTCGTCGGTTGATATCATGTAAATGTAGGTTTGGTAGTATTGCGACACGTGTCCCATCAAATTTAATTTCCTCAATTAAAAAATAAAATAAAATAAATAAAAATACGAACCACCGATGAATCTTCCATCCATTCCCCACAACCCACGATTCTAATAAAAACCGTGAAGGAATTATCTATTCTATTATATATTGCTCAGCACCTGATATAAAACCGTCAATTTCACGCAATTTCAATTTCAATTGGTCTGTCAATTTGGGTGGGTGGCTTCTTCTTATTGGTCCACAAATAATTATTTACTTATTTTAAATTACATAAAACAAAAAGACCAACGTTCACTTCAAGCCCGTTCATCACCCACGTTCGTCGGTGATATCATGTAAATGTAGGTTTGGTAGTATTGCGACACGTGTCCCATCAATTTAATTTCCTCAATTAAAAAATAAAATAAATAAATAAAAATACGAACCACCGATGAATCTTCCATCCCATCCCCACAACCCACGATTCTAATAAAAACCGTGAAGGAATTTATCTATTCTATTATATAATTGCTCAGCACACTGATATAAACCGTCAATTTCACGCAATTTCAATTT